>CAUYQV010062857.1:0-25486 GCA_963574575.1 Galagoides demidoff
TGGCCGGGCGTTGTGGCGGGCGCCTGTGGTCCCAGCTACTTGGGAGGCAGAGGCAGGAGACTTGCTTGAGCCCAGGAGTTGGGGGTTGCTATGAGCTGTGATGCCATGGCACTCTACCCAGGGGGATAGCTTGAGGCTCCGTCTCAAAAAAAAAAAAAAATTGTTATCACCATTTTTTTTGAGACAGTCTCACTATGTCACCCTCAGTAAAGTGCTGTGCCATCACAGCTCACAGCAACCTCAAACTCTTGAGCTTAAGCGATTCTCTTGCCTCTAGCCTCCCAAGTAACTGGGACTACAGACACCTGCCACAATGCCCAGCTTTTTGTTGTAGTTGTCATTGTTGTTTAGCAGGCCCAGGCTGGGTCCGAACCCGCCAACCCCAGTATATGTGGCTAGTGCCCTAACCACTGAGCTACGGGTGCTGAGCCTAATGTAATTATTTTTAAAGGGTCTTTTTCTTTTAGAGATGTACTAAATATTTACAGACAAAATTATGTAACAGCTTGATCTGCTTTAAAATAATCCAAGGGGAGGGGCCTGGGAGGCATGTTTCAAACCAGCAAAAGCTAGGTGGCAGATACATCACTTCAATTCGTAACTAGTCTCTACTTCCTTAATGTTTAAAAACGTCCATGATAAAAAGTTCAAATTAATACAAAAAGATCTGTTCATGTCCTTAGCCCATTTTTCTGAGGTGTTCATCTTTTAGTCACTGATTTTTACAACCGTTTATAAATTGAGATGCTTAATATGTATGCTACACATATTTTTCCACTTTGTCATTTGTCTTTTTGTTCACGTTATCCTTTACTATATAGACATCTAAAATAAAGTATGCTATAAAAACTGTTGTCAAATCTTTTACCTGATAGGTTTTGGTTTGATGTCAAGCTTTAAAAGGCATTCCTCACACCAGAAATTATATTTCATTTTCCTTTAAGATTTAAAGTATCTCTAGCTGGGCATTGTGTTGGGCACCTGTAGTCCCAGCTACTCGGGAGGCTGAGTCAAGAGAATTGCCTAAGCCCAAGAGCCGGAGGTTGCTGTGAGCTGCGATGCAACAGCACTCTACTGAGGGTGACAAAGTGAGACTCTGTCTCTTAAAAAAAAAAAAAAAGATTTAAAGTAGCTCTATCTATCCTTCCATTCAACAAAATATACCACCCTATAACATCAGCTGAGAAACAAAATCATCTTCATCTGCCACAAATTTCAGAAAGATGTGCTACGGATACCACCATATGGGGGGGAGTGACAGAACCCAGAAGGACTTAACACGGTTATTAGGGTCATAACCCATGGTCCCGCATTTCAGAGTTTTTATGTATTAAATAATAACTATTTTGTTTTGTTTTCATTAAACAAATATTCTACAACTTCCAGTCAGAATTCCTGATTGCTTCTCAGTCTTCTGGCTAACATCAAGGGCAGAGATACTTACCATAACGAGGTTAGTTACTACAGTTGTTAACATTTAGTACACAAAAATTTAAGGCCTATGGCAGTGCCTCACACCTCCAGTACTTGGAAGCAGAGGAAAAAGAATCTCTTAAGGCTAAGGGTTCAAGACCAGCCCAAGCAACATAGTGAGACCCTGTCCCCAGAAAATATTGAAAAAGTGGTCCAGAACGGTGGCACATGCCTATAGTCCCAGCTACTCAGGAGACAGAGGTGGGAAGGCCACTTGAGTCCAAGAGTCGGAGGCTGCAGTGAACTATGATTATGCCCCTGCATTCCCACTCAGGAGACAAAATAAGACCTTATCTCAAAAAAAAAAAAAAAATTTTTTTTAGAATGTTTATAAACAAAATGTGGTATATACATACAATGGAATATTACTCAAACTTAGAAAGGAAGGAAATTCTGACATACTACAACATGGATGAACCTTGAGGACATTACGGGTAAGTGTAATAAGCCAGTCACAAAGGCCAAACACTGTGTACAAAAGTACCTAGAGTAGTCAAGTTTATGGAGACAGAAAACAGAGGGTGGGTTCCAGGGCCTAGGGAGAACGAAGATGAGGAGCTAGTGTTGAAAGGGTATAGAGATTCAGTTTGGGAAACTGAAAAAGTTCTGGAGATAGACAGTGATAATGGCTACATAACAATGTGAACGCACTTAATGCCACTGAATTGTACACTTAAAAATTACTTAAATGAAAAAAAAATTACTTAAATGGTAAATTTTATGTTACATGTATTTTATTTTATTTTTTTTGCAGTTTTTGGCCGGGGCTGGGTTTGAACCTGCCACCTCTGGCATATAGGGCCAGCGCCCTACGCCTTTGAGCCACAGGCACCGCCTCATTACATGTATTTTACCACAAAAAAATTAGTATGTAAAGTATGTCAAAATTTAATAACTAAATTAACCTGATCCCAACCAAATTTTCAAAAATTTGACATTTGAATTACATGCAGTCTCAGCAGACTCACTAAGGACAAATGTACAATGTCTGTAAGGCTTTTGGGAATACTGAAAACACTTCACAGAATCCTAAACAGAAACCAGTGCAGTAACTAAATCACAGCATTTCATAACAAGAGGTTTCACTCAATTTTAAAATGCATTTGACAAAGCATACACATAGTTGGGCCCCTCTATCTTCACTCTCTCCATCCACAGAACAGAACAGAAGCCAGAGCGTTAAGTGATGTAAACGACAGGGGACAGATGAAGAAACATCCCCATCCTGCTCAGCTATGCACACTCCATAAGCCTTCATAAATTCAGATACACAGTGACTGCAAACTGTCCAGTGAGAGGGCTGATAGGGCCCGAAGGCACGCTGCAGTCCTTTACCATTCTCTCCTAACTCAGGATCTCACCATCAGTGTTGAATGGTTCAAACGGTCTTCACATACCACACGGGCAAGTAGGTACGTTCATGTGCTAAAATTTTTTTCTATTCCGTTCTGACAGGAAAAAAAAAAAAAGAGTGAATAACCTGACACTCTTATAGCTTCATATGAAAACTAGAAAGTTCAATATGATATCCAAGTCCTCTCTAAATATAGAGGACATTATTTTAAAACATATAGTAGTAAATACATTATTTGATATTTTTCAGGCACAGGAAGTAATCCTGGCCTTTCTACCTACCTTCCATGTCTGAAAGCCCCATTGTGTTAATAACATTTTCCCCCATGTGACTTTGCACCACATACTTCTAACTCTAGAGGTCAATACCCTTCAACCCCAACACATTAAAAACTGCTACTTCCACAGCCCTTACTAAAACAGAGCTCTTAATATTCTTAAAGGAAATTCACATCCACTAATGACTCTTTCATTCAAATTAAGCATTATTCTTTAAATTAAGGAAACTAAACACTGGTTTGGGTTATACACAATTCAGTAATATAGTCATTTCCACAACAGTTAACTACCAAAAAGAATAAGGAAGGTCACTTCTGACTCTCCCCTTCTGAACGTGGTGTCACTGCCCACAGCTGAGATCAGCTTCCACACTGCCTCTTCTGGATTGCAGTGTGACTATGTGCAAGGTGCCCTGTAGCTTCACATTCATCACAACCTCAAACCCCAGCAATCCGGGGCTGTGGAACCCGGTGAGAACTTTCCAGGACCACAGCACCATTCCCAGTGGGCTCGCCGGCAAGAACTAAACTCTACAGAACAGAAACGGAGACACCAGACACAGAGGAAGAGACACAAAGAAAGCAATCCCTCACCTCACAATGGGTTTTTACATTCTCCAAAACCTCAGAAATAATTTTCTCTGTGCTTTTAAAAAACCTCCTCATTGAGAAGACTAAATGGATACTGTTAAGGTGCACAACTACAGCAAAACAAATGAGAGGAGAGCCCCCAAATAGAAAAATCCGGGAAACAGCTCCCTGGTAAGAGGAGTTGATTATCCCAACGGGAGAAGTCTGTTAGGATACTTTCTGATCACAAGGGCAGTTCAGCAGGTAGAATGAACAGGTCCCAAATTGGCCTCGACCCCAGAGAAGACAGTGTCACTCTCCTTCCTTCCACAAAGCTAGATCACCCTCACCTTCCCAACCTTGAAGCCGTGTCGTGATAGGAAGTAGACACCCCTCAGCTACTTGCCCCAGGCAGGCCAAACTTTACAGTCGGCGTCATGCCCTATGTTTTGAAGCTCCTGGCAAAGAGGAAGGGGTGGTATTAGGAGCGGAATCTCCGTGATTTGCCGGAGGAAACAGCACAGACTCCAGACAGCAGAAGCGCCGGGATTTCCATGCAGCTGCCACGACAGGTGACCGGGCCCGCTTTGCAGACACCCTGCTCGATCCCGGGGCTTCGCGGAAGGTGGGGCGGGCAGGAAGGCGGGTGCAGACGGGACCCGAGGGCGAGAAGATGAGCCGAGCAGGGAGGGAAAGCCACTTCATCCAGACGTTGGGGAGGAAGAGGAGGAGCACAACCCTGTCTCCCCGGGAAAACCATTTTCAGGGATTTTCTGTCTCCACAATTAAGGGGGGGAAAATGGCTCCAAGCCAAACGCCTCCTGATTTACACACATACACAGCCCGAGCTCCTCTTTCGCCCCATTTTCTTAAACGCTGAAACAAAAGGCTGAGACAGCAGCAGCGACCACCGCCCGGAGCTGCGAGATCAGACGCCCTCCCGGCGCCGCACCCTCCGCCAGCGTCCGCCGGGCGGCCCACCCCCGGCTCACCATCCGCGCCCCTGGCCCTCTCGGGCGAGCCCCCGGCGCGGCGTCCGCCCCCCGGTCCGGGCCCCCGCCCGCCGCGCCCACCACGCCCGCCGGCGCCGGGGCACAGGGGCCCGCGGCGCCGGACGCTAGCCCCGCAGAGCTCGGAGGGCGCTCCGGGCCGGCGCCCCCTCCCGCGGGACGGCGCCAGCGCCCGGGCGCGCCGCGGCCGGTGACAACGGTCCCCGCGTCCGCCTCACCTCCCGGGCGGCCGTGGCGGCAGGCCCCGCGGCTCCCCCGCACCTCGCCGCCTCCGCCTCCAGCAGCCCCACGCCGCCGCCGCCGCCGCCTCCCCCCGCGTCCCGGCCGAGTCTCCGCCTCCCTCAGCCGCCGCCGGCCCGACTGCGCGCCACGTGACCGCGCCACGTGACCCGGCGCGGCGAGCGGCGCCTCCCCGGCCGGTCCGGCCCGGCCCGCGCGCGACGACCGTTGGCGGCCCAGCGGCCATCCTCCGGGCCGGACAGTTACCGGCCGGGCCGCCTGCGCCCCCGGCGGAGCCCCCCGCCCCGGGAGACCCCTCCAGCTGCCGTCGCACACACGCGCCCGGCCCGCAGCCCCCCTTGCCTGCTTCCCAGCCGCGCTCGCAGCCCGCGCGGCCAGGACAGCCGCCGCCTGCCCGGGCTTCGGACTCTCGCGGACGCGGGAAAGCCTTCCTCCCGGGGACTCCCGGTGTGTGCGCCGTCCCGGCTGGATGGGAGCCGGAAGTGGACGTCACAATGTCTCAGATTGAAAGCCGCTGGAGAGCTCAGATCGCCGGGTACTGTGACCCAGTGGGGCTCCCGGTGCGGCCCGCGCCGCGTCTCTGATGGGGAGGACCTCGCGTGGACTGCATGTTTTTTTCAGTTACTCCTAACAGAGAAAGGACCGGATGGTGTCATTTTCACTCACACAGGGAAGAAGAATTCACTCTGTTAAATTGATGTTCGGCTAAGGAAACTTTACCCATGTGTCAGTTTTCCTTTATGTACAAACAGAAATAGCACTGTTGATTGTGTGACTATTCTATGTGTAATTTAAAATGAAAAAATGGACGAAATCAGCTTCCTTTCTTAATTGGTAACAAAATGCTGTACGAAGACTCGCTGCCGCTCTCTGCAAGGTCTCCGGACTGTTTCCTATTCTGTATGTCTGGAAAAGTTATCAAACCAGTTTCAGATTTAAGAATTATGTGAATTTTGTCAGAAAAAAAGTTGGGACTGAGAGTTCGTTAAATTCTGAAATTCCATGTGTGTAATTTATAAATGTTGACAAATGCTACCTAGATATTTTTATTCTTAAAAAGGTAAACTGGATGCAGTCCGTGCCCTTTGGAACCCGAGGAGGGAGGATTACTGTTGGGAGTTACAGTCAGGCCAGTGGGGGGCCATACTCTGAGTCTAGCCTAACCCTTTCCCTAAAAAAATCAAATAAAATTTAAAACAAGAATAATTGCCTTATATATAAATGCACATAAATACAATGCATTAAATAGAAGTATTAATATTAACATGGTTAGATAACTTTTATAAGCACCCCTAAACTTAATTTTGAACAGTTTAAGAAATAAAACTACATTTAGATCTTAGAATATGTTAAACATAAAAGATAATCCTGACTCAACTTTATATAATGAGTATTACACTTCAGTTTAATGACTAATATACAAAATACTATGGGAAAATCAAAAGAATGATTCAATTTGGCCCCACCCTGCAAAATTTACAATTTCTAACAGAGTATAAGAGTGCTAACCCAGGTTTGGGGAGATGTTGGTTAAAAGGTAAAAAGTTCTGGTTATAGGATGAATAAGTTTTGGAGACCTACTGTGCAACCTATTGACTGTAGTTAATAATGTATTGTATACATGAAGTTTACTGAGAGTAGATCTTAAATATTCTCATCAGAAACACAAATAACTGTTGACAGATAAGTAGCTTGATTATGGTAATCGTTTTACAATATGTACATATATCAAAACATTGCATTGTATATCTAAATATATATAATTTATTTGTCAATTATACTTCAATAAAGCTGGAAAATTTTTTAATTAAAAAATTCTGACTTAAAGAGTTCTGAGTGTCTAAAAATGTTGCAGAGTAATGTATGTGATGCCATTACATTTTAGGGGGGAAAGAGAAAACAAACATTTTTAAAAAATCACAAACATTTGTGATTATATATGCCTGGAATAAGATGAAAAAGAATACCTGTAAACAAAGCCAAATAAAGTGAAACTTATTTTCTTTTTTTTTTGGAGACAAGAGTTTCACTTTGTCACCCTGGGCAGAGTGCCATGGCGTCACAGCTCACAGCAACCTCCAACTCCTGGGTTTACACCATTCCCTTGCCTCAGCCTCCTGAGTAGCTGGGACTATAGGTGCCTGCCACGATGCCCGGCTCTTTTTTGTTGCAGTTTGACCGGGGCTGGGTTCGAACCCGCCACCCTTAGTATATGGGGCTGGTGCCTGTGAAACTTACTTGTTTTTTGTTTTTTTTTTGACCAGGGCTGGATTTGAACCCACCACCTCTGGCCAGTGCCCTACTCCTTTGAGCCTCAGGCGCTGCCTGAAACTTACTTTCAATCAGAAAAAAATTTACAATTTCTAAACAATTACTTTAAAGTACATAAATATATGTATACATATATGCATAACCCTCTCTGTCTTCTTTCTCACATACACACACACACTGGACAAATCCACAATTAAGGGACTGAAACAAATCATTGAAACTCTAGACTTTAAATAGTTAATAAAAGGATTGAAGGTGAAAATGTGCAATTGAAGAACTTCCTTGACCCATCAAATATCATTGATATAACAAAAGAAAAATGATGATACAAGAAATACTATCAAGACTAACTAGCACAGGTGTTCTGCAAAATGAAAAAAAAAAAACCTTAAAACTACTCTTTGACTAATGCCTTAGTTTTCCATGAGGTCCAGATGTATGAACTCTGTTTTATGCAAGCCCTGTTGAGTACAAGTACACCCAACTTTCAGTAAAACTGAAGTCCCTTCACTTTGTTTCCTACTTCTGTGATTTCCCACAGTGTCACTGTGGTTTTTGTGACTGTCTTTTAAGCAAACATCTTCACTGAAGTCCGCTTCTACCACTCACTAACAAGCGGCAACAGGAACAATATTTCCAGCACTTTTAACCCTACATTCAAATGACATCTACCTCACAGGGCTGTTAAAAGAATTAAATGCAATAATTTATTTAAATTATGTGCCTGAAACATAAGAGGTATTCAGTCAAGAATAATAACTACAGTTTTCTAAATACCTTGGGCCAACAATGTACCTTGTTGGGTCTTATTTTTACTGTTCTTTTGTCCCCTGCTTCTCTCAGTGGGTGCTCTCTGTCCCCAACCTTATACCCTCCCCCTTATGCATCTACTCTTTCCCTCTGCATTTTCGGAAGGCAAAAGATTTGCTCAAGACCTTTTGCTCAAACTGGGATACTCATTTACAGTAATATATTAAATCTGTTGTGAACCTGCATTTCATACTTTTTAAAACACCTAAGAATAAAATGAAAAATTCCCCTTGCTTAAAAATCTAACACAATTGGGGGCCATTAGGAAGGAGATTTGGCAATGGGAACCCTTCCGCTAGACATTTAAATTCACTGGCCCAATAATTCTCATTCTATTTAAAATACTTTTTTTTTTTGAGACAGAGTCTCAAGCTGTCACCTTAAGTACAGCACCGTGACATCACAGCTCATAGCAACCTCAAACTCTTGGGCTTAAGCAATTATCTTGCCTCAGCCTCTCCAGCAACCGGGACCACAGGCACCTGCCATAACGCCCAGCCACTTTTTGGTTACAGTTGTCATTGTTGTTTAGCAGGTACTGGCCAGGCTCAAACCCGCCTGCCTCTGTGCATGTAGCCAGCACCCTAGTCCCTGAGCTATGGGCGCTGAGCCTTAAGATACTTTTAAACATAAGAATTTTTAGCAACATACTTAAAGAAATTAAACCAACCCACAATAATTGCTGTACAAAATGATACCTTTTGGCACTGGCTGTCCTTTAGCTCTAGGTTCAAGTTTGATAAAATCTTCTTGCTACCCTGACCAAGCTCCCAAAAGTTCTCAGAGATGTGATCTTTCTTTGAGAGTTATTCCATCCTTTATATCTACCTTGGATCACATAATGAGCTCAGAGCTCAAACTGAATCTAGTAGGCTTTCTAGTAACAGAATGACGACTTAGTTGTGACATAAATATTGTACACTGGCTAAAATGTGGCTGTGCTCCTGTGAAGGAGTGTGGGGACAGTACAGTAGCTGATCACCACTGTCCTAGTCCAAGCCTAGGCCAGAGGGTGCAAGGGATCTGTGGTCACCTGAGCCTGCCTTTGTTCCCTTGTCTTCTCTGCCAACTTCTTTGTATCCTTCATCCCCAACACTCTAAGATGCCCAGTTACTAAAGCTCCAGAAGCTCTACTTGGACTTTTCCCTGTCTTCCTATCACTGACACTCCCCCTCACCCCCCGCCAGCTGTGACATAACTCAGAGCCCAAAGTTTCTGCTGATGCCCTGCAGCCACCAAGACACTCAGCACCGTGAGAGGGAAAATGGATCCTGGACAGAGGGACATGGCACAGGAGCAAGCCTTTTGCCTTTCCCTGTGTCCTGAGAGCCACAGATGCTAGTGCCAGCTCCGGCTTCTCTGCCAGAAGAACAGCGTTCAGCATGAGTGTTGAGTGCAGGAGGAAATGCCCAAGGTCCCTCTGTGCTCTACAAAGCCATGTCATACCCAGACCATCTCAGCCATGTCATCTCAGGTCTGGATGCTACCACAGCCACATGTGAAGGGACATAAGAAGTTGCAGGGCGTACAGGGTCAGGACTCTGGAAGCTATGTCACAATGCCACACAGTTTTATAAATAGCTGCTGAAGAAAGTAAGAACATGCAGCTGCCAAGTACCACACACTTGGGAGACTGCCTGTGAACTCTGTCCCGTTGAGAGTGCTCAAGTGTGTCATTCCTTTGCCATCGTTTGGATCAGACACTATGCAAAACACTATGAGAATATATGGGAGGGGGATTCAGTTCAGATAAGGAAGAGCCTCCGCCGGGGATCATCAGGGTAGCCTGGAAAATTGGCCTTGAGCTGCCTTCCTCTGATGAGCTGGACGCAGAGCAAGTCTGAAGGCCTGCTCATTGCTCTGCCTGAAACCTGGAGCCACCTCCAGTCAGCCAGCTGCTTCCTTGTCCCCACCCTGCTGTAAGCCTCCCAGAGCCCAGAAAAATCTGGACCCAAGGTCTAGAACCAAAAGGACTGCTTGGCTCATTCTGGAAAGGAAAAAGTGAGAAGCAAGAGAAAATAACTTAAAAAAAAAAAAAGGAAAGCTTTTGTAATTGTCTTCTTTCCCTCACCCAGGAGAGGAGAGGGGAGCAGGCTGCCACGCCTTGTCTCCTTCCTCCCGACCCTTTCATTGCCCAGTAGGCACTGTCATCTTGGGCAGCCAGTTGTGCCAGTTCTGTTCTCTTCTGTTAGAAATAGACATGATTCTCTTCTTTAAACATGAGGTAGGTAGTCTACTGGAGAGGACTTCAGAAACAGTTTCTTACCTTTTCTTTTTTTTTTTAATTAAAAAAAAATTTTAGAGGTGGTGCCTGTGGCTCAAAAGGGTAGGGCCCTGGCCCCATATGCCAGAGGTTGTGGGTTCAAACCTAGCCCCAGCCAAAAAAAAAA
Source organism: Galagoides demidoff (assembly GCA_963574575.1). Taxonomy (NCBI): domain Eukaryota; kingdom Metazoa; phylum Chordata; class Mammalia; order Primates; family Galagidae; genus Galagoides; species Galagoides demidoff. Next base: position 10,396 of record CAUYQV010062857.1, read on the forward strand.
AAAAAATTAGGCAGGGTATGATGGCTCACGCCTATAATCCTGCCACTCTGGCAGGATGGAGCAAGTGGATTGCCTGAGCTCAGGAGTTCAAGACCAGCCTGAACCAAAGCGAGATCCCGTCTCTAAAACTAATGAGGCATTGTGGCAGGCACCTATAGTCCCAGCTACTGGAGAGGCTGAGGCAAGATCAGTTTGGCCCAAAAGTTGGAGGTTGCTATGAGCTATGTTGACACCATGGCACTCTACACAGGGCACCTAGTAAAAAAATCCCTCTTTCATTTACTTGTTTCCACACTGGATTATGACAGCACTCAACCAAGGGCAACAAAATAAGACTGCATCCCAAAAAGAAAAAAATACTATAAAAAATTTTTTTAGGCTGGACGGCCCGTAGCTCAGTAACTACAACACAGGCCACATACACAGGGGCTGGTGGGTTGGAACCCAGCCCAGGCCTGCTAAACAACAACAACTATAACAAAAAATAAATGGCTGGGCATTTTGGCAGGTGTCTGTAGTACCAGCTACTTGGGAGGCTGAGACAAGAGAATCACTTAAGCCCAAGAGTTAGAGGTTGCTGTGAGCTGTGACGCCATAGTACTCTACTGAGGGCAACAAGTGAGACTATGACTCAAAAAAAAAAAAAAAATTTTTTTTTTAGATGGAGTCTCCTGTCCCCCAGGTTTGAATGTAGTGGCACCATCATAGCTCACTGCAGCCCTGAACTCCTGGATTCAAACAATTCTCCCATATCAGCCTCCCAACAAGCTGGGACTACAGGCACACACCACCATACCTGACTAATTTTTCTTATGACAGACAGAGTCTCATTATGTTGCTCAGGCTGGTCTTGAACTCCTGGCCTCAATGTTCCTCCTACCTCAGAGGAACAAAGTGCTGAGATTACAGATGTGAGCCATGGGACCCAACCTCTTAGCTTTTAAAAAGGGGCATATGGACCCCCCCTTTTCATCAGGGTCTTTAGGTTAAACTGCTTTCATCATAATACTAAGATATCATTTGTATTTCTCACGCTCATTTTCTTTTTTTAATTTTTCATTTTATTTTATTTATTTAGATGCCTGCCACAGTGCCCAGCTAGTTTTTCTATTTTTAGTAGAGACAGGGTCTCACTCTTGTTCAGGCTAGTCTCAAACTCCTGAGCTCAAGCAATCCACTGCTTCTGCCTCCCAGAGGGCTGGGACTATAGGCCTGAGCCACTGCACACAGCCCTCACTCTCATTTTCTCATGAATGTACCCTGGACTTGCCCAGAGCCTGCATGATGTGTGATACACAACAGACTGTACAAGATGCAGATGTATGGCTCGGCGCCTATAGCTCAACCGGCTAAGGCGCCAGCCACATACACCTAAGGTGGCGGGTTCGAATCCCCAGCCCAGGCCACCAAACAACAATGATGGCTGCAACCAAAAAATAGCCAGGCGTTGTGGTGGGCGCCTGTGGTCCCAGCTACTTGGGAGACTGAGGCAGGAGACTCGCTTGAGCCCAGGAGTTGGAGGTTGCTATGAGCTGTAATGCCAGGGCACTCTACCCAGGGGACAGCTTGAGGCTCTGCCTCAAAAAAAAAAAAAAAGATGCAGATGTAAGAAACCATCTGTCTCCTCTGTAAAGCCAGCATTAAAGAGATTTATTAAAATGTAAAACAAAGCCACTCTCCTTACTAAATTTTTTTTGTCTTGGAAAATATAGTGGTTTCTTTTGTGTTGTTTTCATTAAAATTTGTGATGTGTGTTATCACATAATAGGTTTATTATCATTTTTAATGAATTAATATTTTAATGTTTCTCAGTTTTAATTTATGACATTATAAATATTAATAGACATAACCCACACTTGAAAAAGAAAGTTTTGGGGAGTCCTTAAGTTTCGTAAAGAGGAAGAAGTCCTGAGTAGTCTGAGGACTACTTGACTGCTCTGAGGTAAGGCTGAAGTGCCCAGGGCTACTGCTGCCATCTTGTGACCACAGGTGGAGCCAGCCATGTGGTGGGGACGGAGGAGCAGAGATAGCAGTGACCCTCGGAAATAGCCAAGCTGTGCCTATGCTATCCACCCTCATAATCTTGAAATGTCTTGTAAATGATAAATTCCCTTGTTGCTTAAGAAATTTTAGGTTAGGTTTCCTCTTATTTACAAAATTTCCCCAACTGTTTGAATTTACAGTTAGCTCACAGGACTTCAGTGACCTTTTTGTGTGTGTTTTGTTTGTGTTTCCAGGCTTTATAGATTAGTAACATTATTTACCAAATGAAGACACTGAAGCCCCAAGACAAAACTTGAAAAAGAGATAGCATAGATCATCAGTGCTCTGGGAAAGCAGATGTCAAAACCAGACAAAACAGTGAAAATAGACCACCACCCACACACTCTTAACAAAGTAAGCCTTCTGATTAAGACTCTGTACTTCAAACATTGTAATTTCTATTTCTTAATTGATTTTTATGTAAATGGCAGCCATTTTCAATTTAACTCAGTATAAAGGTTAGATTTTTGTGACTGCAAACTTCAGAATCTACAATGGATGTTTGCCAAAAGGCCCAGTGGATGACTCTGTACTATAATTAAGCATCGTTTCAAAGAGAATCAGTTATTAGATACTCAATAAATAATTTTTGTTATATAAATAAAACAGATAAGTTGAAGATTTAAATACGTTCTATTTAAGTGAAGACTTAAACATAAAATGAAGACTTAAATATTTAAATTCTATTTAGATATCAGACTACAAAAGTAAGCAATCCTAGCAATGATTTAGCTAGAAATGACTTTACTAACAGCTGCAAAATCGTGCAAGAGTTTTGGATATTGTAGTAGAGATGGTCAACTGTCACATAAGCCCTTCTATATAATAGAATTTTAACTAGGAAGTCTCTGCCCCCTCCAGGGCTGTGTTTCCCAGGACCCCCACATCCCCTAGATGGAGCTGTGTGACTGATGCTTGCAAGGGGACTATGATAGGAAGTGATGAGTCTTGCTTCTGGCCAAGGCAGTTAAGAAACGGTGTGCTTCTCCACACACTCTCTTCCCCAGCCAGTTAGATGCAACAACTTGAGGCCCCAGGGACCAAAGCCACCAGATGGATAGGGCCCGGGTTAGTGAATTACTTGTGTTTGAGAGCAGACTGTCAACAAGAAATATCTACATGGGATTACTTACAGAGTACAAAATAAATTTCACTTTGTGAAGTCACTGAAAACTGCAACTAATGTTAACATAGACAATAAGCTATTTTGAAAGGTTAAAGTTCTCAGTAGACATCAGAAAAGTTTTCAATCTTAGGAGAAAAAAAGCAAGTCTCATGTTTGCTGTTGTACTCCCATCCTTAGTGCCTAGTACAGTGGCAGGTAGTGATTAAATATGTGATGAATACTTGAGCTCATGAATAACTAAATCAATCAATGAATGAATGGCTGAGTGAGCAGATAGAGAAGTGAAGCGTTCACATATAAGCTGTCTTAGTCTGTTTTCTGCTGCTATAACAGAATACTATAAATAAGGTATTTCATAAAGAAAAATGTTTAGGTGACTTACAGTTCTGGAGGCTGGGAAGCCCAAGAGCGTGGTGCCAGCCTCTGGTAAGGGTCATTGCACGGCAAAAGCCAGGAGGTGAAAAGCATCACATGATGAGCAAGGCTTTGAGACTCAGCAGTAATTGGAGCTGAACTTACCCTTTTTTCCAAAGCCCACTCCCTCTAAGAATAACCCACTCCTATAATAATGGCCTTAATCCTTAAGCCTTTATGGCCTAAACACCTGTTAAAGGCCCCACCTCTCAACACTGGTACTATAGCAATTAAATTTCAACATGAGTTTAGAAGGAGACATTTAAACCTAGCAAAAGCTATAATAATTTGAAATAAAATAACACTAAACATTTATAGAAAAGGTTCAACATACTATTATTTATCTGTATATATTTTAGGTAAAGGAAGAACTAGTAAAACTGCCGTAAAAAGTAACGAGTTTTACTGGAAGTATTGAAGAACATCCTAGGGAACTGCTTGGCGGAGGTGTAAATGTGATAGAAAAGGTTCAAGCTCACAAACGTACATGGACTAGTTATGCTTGGATAGCCCTTTTTTTTTTTGTATGGAAAGTGATTAGATATACTGGTTAAGGATATGGATCTTCAGCTATTTTAATGAATACTATTTTTAAGTTTTTTTTATTATTTCAAGAAGTAAAAATATAAGATGACAAATTTCTATCTCTAAATGGTTTTCAGATCACATACCAAAGGAGTCATAAATTAAGTACATATAATTAAGGGCATGCAAGGTACCCTACAGGAAATTATCAGCTTCAGAATTTCTACCCTTGTGACCCTGAAGACATAAAATGAGAATGATGAATATCAATTGGTATGAAAGTGAGAAAAATATTTGCCCTTGATATCAGTTTTAAGAAAAGCTTAGGTTTTATATGAAAAATTTCAGAGGATGAGAGAGAAGATATACATTGACATTCACTCATTACCCTAAAGTAGGAGTCTAAATACCAATTTTATTTCTCTTAATAAGACTGAAAGATGGAATAGGAAGTTGGCTTAGAGAAATAAGACAACACAAAGTTCACGGATTAGTTTTCTTAGAAATTATTCTATTTTAGAAAAAAATCAATGTATATTTGACTTAAATGGCACCATACTTTGTCCTGACCTTTCTGTGTCTCCTGAGCAATAGAAGAGATGCAGTGGAGTAGACCAGTTGCCTAGCAACCTGAAATTCGTGAGACATGTCCCCTTTCCTTGACTTGATTTTAAATCAAGCTCTTCAAGGGCAGCTATGAGATAGATGATAAAAACATAAAAGCTCCTAATGCTAACACCTGTGGTAAGCTTTAGGAATAAAGGTTGTACGTGGTCAACATATTAAGACACTGAGATTCATTTGGAAAATATTAATTTTAGTCTAGAATGCTCTATCTTTTCCCTGTGATGATTAAATTCATTTAAAAGGCTTCTTGCTAATAAGAATATAGATCTCCAATCTCTGTGTAGCTTTTTTTTTTTAAATAGAAAAGGTAGTGTGGAAACAGAAGGGTAAATTTGAGGTCCAAGACCAAGAAAGTCTTTTATTTTTTATTTTTTATGTATGTATTTATTTTAAGACAGAGTCTCACTAGGTTGCCCTCAGTAGAGTGCTGTGGCATCACAGCTCACAGCAACCTCAAACTCTTGGGCTTAAGTGATTCTCTTACCTCAGCCTCCCAAGTAGCTAGGACTACAGGTGCCCACCACAACGCCTGGCTATTTTTTGGTTACAGTTGTGATTGTTGTTTAGCAGGCCCAGGCCAGGCTTGAACCCACCAGCCTTAGGTGTATGTGGCCAGCACCCTACTCATTAAGCTATAGGCACTAAGTCCCAAGAAAGCCTTTATAAACTCTTTTACACAGTGTTATCAAAAGAAGAAAAATATATACAGATTGTAATACCCAAATGTAGATGTTTATAAACTAGGAAATTAAACTCTTTTGGCAATACAATGTAAACACATTATTTCTCTAATGGAAATCAAGTCTGAATCAAAACCAAATTCATTTATTCCAAAGTTCTTCCAAGGAGAAAAAAATAAAGGTTGTAGTAGCATTCTATTTCCCTACCACAGATCAAACTAAAAACAAATTCTAGGGCATGGAAGTTTGAATCTCCCAGGTCCCTACTTTAACCTGCATCTGTGTTCTTAAAAAAAAATAATAACTTTTTTAGAGACAGAGTCTCGCTCTGTTGCCCAGGCTAGAATACAGTCACTAGTTACAGGCATGATCATTGCACACCACTACCCAGAACTACTGAGTTCAGGCAATCCTCCAATCTCAGCCTCCAGAGCAGCTGGGATTGCAGGTACTCAGGGCTGTGTCTGTGCTTTAAAACTCTTGGTCAGAGCTCCTCCTACTGGACAATTTATTCAGCACCATGTCTTATCAGATTAAATCAAGATTCCAATTTTTAACACAAAATGCAATGTTTCAATTCAATAAGCCACAAATTCCTTCTTTTTGGGAGAGAGAAAGACTTCACATTTAATGCTGACTTTTTAAAAATCCATATTGCATTTTGCATTTACCTTATAATTGATCTATACATTAAGATTTTGGTTAACATTTACATAGGACTTACAACTTGCCTAGCAGGATTCTAAGTGTTTAAATATAATTGTTGGAATCTTTACAACTGTATTTCCCTCTTGTTTCATGGGTGGGACACTGAAATACAGAGATAATTTTTTAAAAAATGGAACAACTTTCTCAGTATTGTAAAGCTAGTAAGTACCAGACTCAGGATTGGAGCCCAGGCAGTCTGACCCCAGACGCCAAGGCTCTTCATCACAGGCTGTGACAAACCTAGAGTAACACAAGATGTCACAGTAAGTAGGGAACAGACTCAATGGCACTGAGAGTCAATGATGTTGAGATGATCTTTTAAAGAAGTTTTTAAAAATTTTTGTTGAAACATAACTAACATACAATAAAATGAACAAAACTTAAATGAGCTACAGGGGCCTCATTTAAGGGCCCTGTATGTATTGTATGAAACGTAACTAACATACAATAAAATGAACAAAACTTAAATGAGCTACAGGAGCCTGTGGCTCAGTGAGTAGGGTGCTGGTCCCATATACAGAGAGTGGCAGGTTCAAACCTGGCCCCAGACAAACTGCAACAACAACAACAACAAAAACAGCTGGGGGCGGTACCTGTGGCTCAAAGGAATAGGGTGCTGGCCCCATATGCCGGACGTGGCAGGTTCAAACCCAGTCCCGGCCAAAAACTGCAGAAAAAAAAAAAATCAGTTGGGGTTGTGATGGGCACCTGTAGTCCCAGCTACTCAGGAGGCTGAGGCAAGATAACTGCCTAAGCCCAAGAGCTGGAGGTTGCTGTGAGCTGTGACGTCTCAGCACTCTACTGAGGGTGACGGTGACAAAGTGAGACTCTGTCTCTAAAAAAAAAAAAGAAAGAAAGAAAATCTTTCAATGGGCGGTGCCTATGGCTCAAAGGAGTAGGGCACTGGCCCTATATGCCAGAGGTGGCAGGTTCAAATCCAGCCCTGGCCAAAAACTGCAAAAAAAAAAATTATCTTCGGGCAGCGCCTGTGGCTCAAAGGAGTAGGGTGCTGACCCCATATGCTGGAGATTGGGGGCTCAAACCCAGTCCTGGCCAAAAATAAATTTAAATGTTTGGCTGAATGATTTTCACAAACATATACATGAGTGCAAACACCACCCACGATAAGAAATAATTTATTTCCACCAACCCAGGAAGTTCCTTTGGCCCTATTACAGTCATATCTGACCATCCTTCCCTGACCCCCACCCTCCTGACAAATCACAATTCTAATTTCTATTACCATAAATTATTTTTGTCTGTTTCTTAACATCATATAAAGCAGAATAATGTACCTGGTTTTCAGAGATTCATTTACATTACTACGTATCAGTAACTCATTCCTTTTGATTGGTGAGTGTTATGCATATAGCACAATTTGTTTATCTATGTATGTTCTTATTGGTCAATAGTTGAGATACTTCCAGTTTTTTGCACCTAGCAGAGGAATTCCTGAGGCACAGAATAAGATAAGTGTTTAACTTTATAAGAAAATGTCAAAGAGTTCTCCAACGTGCTGGTTCCTCTTCACGCTTCAGCCAGCGATGTATGAGAGTCCCCTCTGTACTACATCCTTCTCAACATTGGGCATTGTCAGTCTTTTTTATTGTAGCCATTCTAGTGAGTGTAAAATGTAACCATTTTATTATTTTAATTTGAATTTCTATGATGACTAATGATGTTGAGTAACACTTCATGTACTTGTTGGCTAAGTGAATTTTTGTTGTTGTTGTTCAGTATTCAAGTCTTTTGTCTATTTTAAACTTTGAGTTGTCTTTTTGAAGGATTCTGGAGATGAGTCATTTCTCAGATATATGCATTGCAAATATTATTCCCAATCTGTGGCTTACTTATTGATTTTTTAAAAATGATGTCTAGGTGCAACACCTGTGGCTCAAGCACCTGATCTGGTGGGTTCAAATCTGGCCTGGGCCCTCCAAACAACGATGGCTGCAACCAAAAAATAGCTGGACATTGTGGCAGGTGCCTGTAGTCCCAGCTATTTGAGGTTGAGGCAAGAGAATTGCTTAAGCCCAGGAGTTGGAGGTTTCTGTGAGCTGTGATGCTATGGCACTCTACCCAGGGTGACAGCTTGAGGCTCTGTGTCAAAAAATAAAACGATGCCTACTTATTAGAAGAGATATTAATTATGAAGATATTTTCCAATATTCTCTTTTAGAAGCTTTATAGTTCTAGGAATTAAGTCAGTGATCCATCTCAACTTAATTTTTGTATATAAATAAGTAAAGTAAATATTAAAGTTTATTTTTTATATGAGTCTCCAGTTGTTCAGCACCATTTGTTTGAAGATTTTCCTTACCCCAGGGTGTTGGCTTGTCTTCCTGGTCAAAATTCAACTGAACATATTATATATGATTCTATTGCCTAGGCATTTGATTTTTTTTTTTTTTTTTGGAGACAGTGTCTCAAGCTGTCACCCTAGGTAGAGTGCCATAGCGTCACAGCTCACAGCAACCTCCAACTCTGGGGCTCAAGCGATTCTCCTGCCTCTGCCTCCCAAGTAGCTGGGACTACAGGTGCCCGCCACAATGCCCAACTATTTTTTGGTTGCAGCCGTCATTGTTGTTTGGCAGGCCTGGGCTGGATTTGAACCCACCAGCTCAGGTGTATGTGTCGGGCGCCTTAACCGTTTGAGCCACAGGCACCAAGCCAATTCAGGGGTATTTCTATGTCTAGTGATCATTTCCTGTTTTGACCATAAATCACACTTTCTTGCTTCTTTGCATGTCTTGTAATTTTTATTGTATGATTGACAGTGTGAGTAAAAGAACAGTATAGACTGAAGTGAAAAATACTTAGTTCCAGAAAAGGGCATGCCCCTTCCTTCTCCACGCCACTATTGGGTGAGGGACAGACAGACTGAAAATAGTCTGTAGATGAGGTAGGTCCGGGCTTTTGTTGTAGCCTTAGTTAGCTTTTTCCCTGATCATCAAAGTTTCTAGATCAGAATTAGGACTTTCCTTTTGACAGGGCTTAGCACCTAAGTTTCATCTCAACAGTGAGACTCCAGTGATCTGTTCATGCTTTGCAACCCAGGGGCCAGCTCCCTGAATTGTGGGAGATCCTTGCTCTCTCTGTCTCCCTCTCTCTGTGCTGTGTAGTTAAAGCTGCCAGCTTTCTGGGTTGGTGAAACATTCTTTTTTTTCTCAAGTCCTGTTCTTGGCTTTCTGTGCTTGAGGTATCTCATTCTAGCCTGTGCCCCAGTCCCAGTTTTCAGGAGCAGTGTCCTTCCTGAAGGCCAGGAATCATTAAGATTGCTTTTTGCTTTCCTGCTCCAGCCCTTGGAGGATCACAGCAGTACACTGGGTCAAAGTTCATATAATTTCAGAGGAATCTATCTCAGGTCTCTGGTGGGGCGGCTCCCACCCTTCAGCATACATTTTGGTGAACACCTGTGGAAGAGAGCTGCCAGGTGAGTACAGGCATGCTTGGGGACAGGAGCTGTCCATCATGCCAGCCCACACATGGCCATCAAAAGTTTGGTAAAAAAGGCTCAGCGCCTGTGGTTCAGTCGGCTAAGGCGCCAGCCACGTACACCTAAGGTGGCGGGTTCGAATCCCTAGCCTGGACCCGCCAAACAACAATGATGGCTGCAACCAAAAAAAATGGCCGGGCGTTGTGGCGGGCGCCTGTGGTCCCAGCTACTTGGGAGGCCAAGGCAGGAGACTCCCTTGAGCCCAGGAGTTGGAGGTTGCTATGAGCACTCTACCCAGGGGGATAGCTTGAGGCTACCTCTCAAAAAATAAATAAATAAATAAATAAAAAAGAGCAGGACCCCATATCTAAAAATAGCTAGGTGTTGTGCTATGCCTGTAGGCCCAGCTACTTGGGAGGCAAGAGGATTGCTTGAGCCCAAGAGTTTGAGGTTGCTGTGAGCTATGATGCCATGGCACTCTACCAAGGGTGACAGATTCTGTCTCAAAAAAAAAAAAAGTTAAACATCTACACAGATGGGAGAATTTTTGGAAGGTGGAAAACAAATATATTAGTGTCATTAACTGAGTAGATTCAGGAAAGCTCAAGCCCTGTTTAGCACTAGGGAATGCTGAGTTCCAGCACAGAATCTTCAAAGCAAAGGAATTGGCAGCACCAATTGCTGGAATTAAGAACTGTGGGAAGGAGGAGGGATGGAGTGGTCAGTGAGCTAACATACATGACTGGGCAAAAGCTGTTTTAAAGGCACTTAAAGTTTACTGGCCATTGTCTCTTTTCTAAGTCTGGAGACTATTCTTAAAAAGTATAAACCAAAGAATTTCTGTGAATTAGTGCAGGTGAATTAAATGACCATAAGGCACACTCAGTTCTCTAACAAAGGCCCAAGGCCCATCCTGATCACTCAGTGTAAAGCACAATTCAGCAATCTCTACTCAGCAACTCTGAAAGCTTTTTTTTTTTTTTTTTTTTAGAGACAGAGTCTCACTTTATTGCCCTTGGTAGAGTGCTGTGGCGTCCATCATAGCTCACAACAACCTCCAGCTCTTGGGCTTAGGTGATTCTCTTGCCCCAGCCTCCCAAGTAGCTGGGACTACAGGCGCCTGTCACAATGCCCAGCAATTTGTTTGTTGCATTTTGGCCAGGGCTGGATTTGAACCTGCTACCCTCCTTATATGGGGCTGGCGCCCTACTCACTGAGCCACAGGCGCTGCCTGAAAGCATTTTTTTTGAGACATTCTCTGTCACCCTTGGTAAAGTGCTATGGCATCATAGCTCACAGCAACCTCAGACTCTTGGGTTTGAGAAATGTTCTTGCCTCAGCCTCCCTACGAGCTGCGACTCCAGGAATGCACCACCACGCCAGGCTAATTTTTCTCTATTTTTTTAATAGAGATGGGGTCTCATTCTTGCTCAGGCTGATTGTGGACTCCTGAGCTCAAGTAATCCACCGGCCTCGACCTCCTGGAGTGCTGGGATTACAGGTGTGAGTCACAGTACCCAGCCTCCATGTCTGGCTATTTTTTTTTCTATATTTTTGGTTCTGAAAGCTTTTTTTTTTTTTTGCAGTTTTTGGCTGGGGCTGGGTTTGAACCCGCCACCTCCAGCATATGGGGCCAGTGCCCTACTCCTTTGAGCCATAGGCACTGCCCTGGTTCTGAAAGCTTTTTAATTCCTTACTTTTAACCATGAGCAAACACCACAGCATATCAGACACCTAAGGAAAACCTTTAAGACACCACACAAAAACAGCAAATAGCAACTTGAATGAACTTGAAATTCTGAAGAACATTCAAAACTTTAAAAAGGAAGAACTATATATAATGTTAATATAGAAGATATTGAATCCATTAACCAACAACCATACTATTATTATTAAGAGATTTGTAAACTTTTTGTTCTTTGTTCTTGTGCCTTGTTTCCAGCATCATTTGTTTTGCAAATGGTATCTTTGTCTAATGTTATTTTCATGATCTGTTTGGGTAGAAAGTGTTGGCTAATAATAGATGTGAATTATTGTAAAACTGTAAATTTTTAAGAAATGGAAGAAAATACTGCCAGAAGAAATCTGTAATTTAATATCCTATCATGTTACCAAGGATATCTCTTTTGAGCTGGTAAAAATAATAGCCTGCTTCTCTCATTGCATTTCACTTTGATTTTTTTCTCTCTTCCATATAAACTTAAATTTCTCTTTTCATATTTCTATCTTCATCTCCTTGTTTCTTGGTGTCTCTTCTCCCTGAAGATCACTACATTTCAAGCTATCAGAAAGGTATCCGATGAAAATGTACTTAGCTTAATAATCACTGTCTGTCCCACCACTATCTATTGGTTAGACATTTTTAATTGGTAGTTGAATAATTTCAGACAGGCTCTCCATCCTCCCTTTCAGTTTTAATGGTGTATGTTTTCTGTGGACCTGCTGTATGATCCAGCAGAATATTGAGAGCTGGAGATGAGGAAGGAGAGGCCATGTTTCTTTTTTTGACTTTTGAATGTGGCCACCTGATGCATGCCTGGACCTTGGCTTCTCATATGTGGGCTATTTTCTGAATCTTAAATGAGAAATAGGCATAAAGTCTTGGGTTAATGTTTTTGATGTTGCTTTTTAAAATACTGCACAGTTTTTAATAGTAATGTGAGGAAACAACTCACCAGTGTGAGGAAGTGAAGATTATCAAATGAAAGCTATTCTAAGTTTCGGAGAACTAGTTGAACATATTTATATGCAGAGGACTAACTGCTTGAATGATCACTTGCCATTTGGCAGGCCAAACCCTGCATCCTAAGGTGGCCCACAGTCTTCTCAAAAGAGATCTTTGCTGTAGCAACTGTCTTGGTGAGGTTTGTTTGTAAGTGTGTGTGTTTCATTCTTCACTGTGTTCCACATTTCAAAACCACAAATAAATTCCTGCCTCCCATAGATCCACCCAGTCTGCCTTGTTTGTGGCACCTCCAGTTTTTACGTCATCTTTTTATCTTCTGGGTTATTTTTTCCCTTGCTCCTTAGAACTTCCTGGGATTTTTATTTGTTTAAACAAACTTCGGCCTTGATTTCTTGTTTTCAAAATAATAGTTTCTTTAAATTAAATAAAAACACTTCATCCTACATTTTTAAAAAACAACCTGCCAAGACATTTCTTTAACTCACTCATTGTTTGTATCTCTAAGGAAACGCTACAGTTCGTAAGGAGATCATCAGGAATAAGATCAGAGCCATTGGGAAGATGGCACGGGTCTTTTCAGTTCTTCGGTAAGGATGTCTGTCACTATGGTGTGGGTTAAAGGCATTTTGAGAATAAATTAGGAGTTGAGTTTAGAACCTGTTGAGAACTAGAATTTGCTATTGGAACGGTAAGGCTTCAGGTTCAGTGCAGATTGTGTCAAACCCACATGTTCAATTGACTAAAAATGTTCATTTGGCCCTAGCTTCAATGTAGTGAATGCAGTAGTTTAGTGGGGATTTTCAAGCCAGACTATTGGTGTTCGCATTTCAGCTGTACCTCTTCTTGGCTATGTGACCTTGAGTTTCATCTCTGTGCCTTAGTTTGCTTAAAAAATAGAAATAATAATAGGACCTACCTCAAAAGGTTTCTAGATGAATTAAACGGGATAATATATGGGAAACATTGTAACAGTGCCTGGCTAAGTGCTTCTCACTGAAAAATAAGAATTGGCTGATTGTTTAAAGTTGGGATTATTTATAGAAAACATCCTCTTTTTTGAGTCAGGGAAGGGGTAGAGGTAACAGAACCTGTTTTTTATCTCTGTGTTTTTTTCCTTAACTTCCCTTAAGTATCTTGGAATTGCTGAAAGGTGGGCTCCCTGGCATTAACCCAGGGCTTTGATCTTCATTTGTAGGGAGGAGAGTGAGAGTGTGTTGACTCTCAAGGGCCTGACTCCTACAGGGACCCTTCCTTTGGGTGTCCTTTCGGGAGGGAAGCAGACTATTGAGACTGGTGAGTATGTGAATGCTCTAATCACGGAGGAAGGTATACTCCCATTACCTAGCAACCAATGTAAAATTTAAAATTGGGGTTTCTGTCAGTAAATGGCACTAGAGCAACTGGTTATCCCTCCGAGGGATAAATGAATCTCAATTTCAACCCTTACTTTCCTCCACTTACAAAAACTAATTCTAAGTGGATTATAACTTGTAAAAGGTAAAACAATAAAATTCCTAGAAGAAAATATAGGGAGTAGGCATTAGGGTAGGCAGAGTCTTTAAGTAGGATTCAAAGGCTCAGCGCCTGTGGCTCAAGTGGCTAAGGCGCCAGCCACATACGCCTAAGGTGGCAGGTTTGAATCTAGCCTGGGCCAGCCAAAACAATGACAGCTGCAACCTAAAAATAGCCAGGCATTGTGGCGGGCGCCTGTGGTCCCAGCTACTTGGGAGGCTGAGGCAGGAGACTCGCTGGAGCCCAGGAGTTGGAGGTTGCTGTGACCTGTGATGCCATGGCACTCTACCCAGAGTGATAGCTTGAGGCTCTGTCTCAAAAAAAAAATAAAAAATAAGTAGGATTCAAAATACTAATCTTAAAAGAAATAACACAAGGAAAGGAAAAAAAGAATGTCCTACAGCAGATCAAAATTTTCTGATCCTCAAAGTTGATGTTTTAAACTAGACCTTTTTTTTTTTTTTTGGAAGACTTTATGAGAGCAAATCTACAAATTAGGAATTAGTAACGAAGAGAATTTTAGAGACATGTTATTTGGGACTTTCTTTGTTTATAATTCTTGGTCACTTTTTGGGGGGCTCAGTCCCACTACATCTAGTTTCTCTTAATTCCTGGTTGATTATGAGTGCTTTAACCAATACAGATTATTTATTGATACTTCTAAAATTGATAAAAATCTTTAGTAATGTGAAGAACTGAATTTGAAGCCAACTTTTTAGAGCATCTTGTTCTCTCTTATTGATTGCAGGAAATGACTTTATTTTGTTATTTTCACATCAGAATTTCAGTTTCACAGGTTCATTAGCAAATTGGAATAACAATAAAAACCCTTTTATTGTTCATGTAACTTTACTTGGAGAGCTTTCCATTAATAATATCCCATATAGCCTTATATCATACATTCATTTATGTTCTACCTTGTTCCAAGACAGATTTGTGTGAGTTACAGTGTATGTAAAACACAGTGAAGTAAACTAAATATGCTGGGAAATAGGAGCACAAGGAAAGCAAAACTAAAGCCACAAATTCAATTTCAGGCTTCCTGTTACTAAATAGATAAGAAAGCTAGGAATAAAACAAGGTTCACAAAAACCATAAGATAAGGCTCGGCGCGTGTGACTCAAGCAGTTAAGGCGCCAGCCACATACACCTGAGCTGGCAGGTTTGAATCCAGCCTGGGTCCACCAAACAACAATGATGGCTGCAACTAAAAAATAGCCAGGCATTGTGGCGGGTGCCTGTGGTCCCAGCTACTTGGGAGGTGGAGATAGGAGACTCGCTTGAGCCCAGGAGTTGGAGGTTGCGGTGAGCTGTGATGCCACAGCACTCTACCC
>CAUYQV010062858.1:0-13123 GCA_963574575.1 Galagoides demidoff
TTCTTTTTTTTTTTTTTGAGATGGAGCCTCAAGCTATCCCCCTGGGTAGAGTGCCATGGCATCACAGCTCACAGCAACCTCCAACTCCTGGGCTCAAGCGAGTCTCCTGCCTCTGCTTCCCAAGTAGCTGGGACCACAGGCACCTGCCACAATGCCCAGCCATTTTCCAGTTGCAGCCATCATTGTTGTTTGGCGGGCCCGGGCTGGGGATTCGAACCTGCCACCTTAGGTGTACATGGCTGGCGCCCTAGCCGATTGAGCCACAGGTGCCGAGCCACCTAAGAATATTCTTAAGGAAGCAAAAAATTATTACTTGTATTAAATCTTGGCCTTTGAGTACACATCTTTTAAAGCATTCTATGTGGTGACATGAGAAACTTCCATTTCAGACAGATATTCATTGGTTGTCAAACAGCATTTGTCACTTGTGCAATTATACTGTGACCTGCGCTGCCCCTTTAAATATAGAACAGCATTTTTACTTGAGGGAACAACTGATGGACAAGCAACAGTTATTCAGATTTGGGTATTTGGCTAACATTTTTTTAAAAAAATGAACTCAGTCTGTCACTTCAAGAAAAGCAGCTGACGGTATTTGCTGCCAATGATAATTTGGGCTTTCCAGCAAAAACTAGAATTTTGGGAAACTTCTATCTACTACTCTGAGCTTGACAGCTTCCTAATAATTGAAGATTTTAGGGTTTTTTTGGTGAAATCCCTGATAATATTAACAAATGTGATTTTTTTTTTTTTTTTTTTTTGAGACGGAGCCTCAAGCTATCCCCCTGGGTAGAGTGCCATGGCATCACAGCTCATAGCAACCTCCAACTCCTGGGCTCAAGCCAGTCTCCTGCCTCCGCCTCCCAAGTAGCTGGGACCACCGGCGCCCGCCACAACGCCCGGCCATTTTTTGGTTGCAGCCATCATTGTTGTTTGGCGGGCCCAGGCTGGGGATTCGAACCCGCCACCTTGGGTGTACGTGGCTGGCGCCTTAGCCGATTGAGCCACAGGCGCCAAGCCCAGATTGTGTGTCTTTATGCGTTTATAGAATACATGCTAGGAAGCCTCCCTGCCCTGTATCTCTTCCCCTTGGGTCATCAGAGTTAGGTGCACAGTTCTGATGTGACTCTTTGCTTTTGTATAGGTGAGGGGCCTGATGTCCTGGTGTACAGCTTGGATTTTGGTGGACATCTGCGGATGATGAAGCGAATGCAGAACCTGCTTGGTCACTATCTTATCCATGGGTTCCGGGTACGGCCAGAGCCTAATGGAGACCTTGACGCAGAGGCCATGGTGGCTGTGTTTGGGAGCAAGGGACTCCGGATTGTGAAAGTTAGCTGGGGACAGAGCCATTTCCGGGAGCTTTGGCGCTCTGGCCTGTGGAACATGTCTGACTGGATCTGGGATGCACGCTGGCTGGAGGGGAATGTGGCCTTGGCTCTGGGACATAACTCAGTGGTGTTATATGACCCAGTGGTAGGGTGCATCCTGCAGGAGGTGCCCTGCACGGACAGGTGCACCCTCTCCTCAGCCTGTCTGATTGGAGACACCTGGAAGGAGGTGACCATAGTGGCAGGTGCTGTTTCCAACCAGCTCCTGGTGTGGTACCCAGCTGCTGCCTTAGCAGACAACAAACCTGTGGCACCTGACCGCCGGGTCAGTGGGCATGTGGGTGTCATCTTCAGCATGTCCTACCTGGAAAGCAAGGGCTTACTGGCTACAGCTTCAGAAGACCGAAGTGTCCGTATCTGGAAAGTGGGTGACCTGCGGGTTCCTGGGGGTCGGGTGCAGAATATTGGGCATTGCTTTGGGCACAGTGCCCGTGTATGGCAGGTGAAGCTCCTAGAGAATTATCTTATCAGTGCAGGAGAGGACTGTGTCTGCTTGGTGTGGAGCCATGAAGGTGAGATCCTTCAGGCCTTTCGGGGCCATCAGGGCCGTGGGATCCGGGCTATAGCTGCCCATGAGAGGCAGGCCTGGGTGATCACTGGGGGTGATGATTCAGGCATTCGATTATGGCACCTGGTAGGACGTGGGTACCCAGGCTCAGGGGTCTCAGCTCTCTCCTTTAAGTCCCATAGTAGGCCAGGTACCCTCAAAGCTGTTACGCTGGCTGGCTCGTGGCGACTGTTGGCAGTGACTGATACAGGGGCCCTGTACCTCTATGACCTGGAGATCAAGTGCTGGGAGCAGCTACTAGAAGATAAGTATTTCCAGTCCTACTGCCTCCTGGAGGCAGCACCTGGTCCTGAGGGCTTTGGACTATGTGCCATGGCCAATGGGGAGGGTCGTGTCAAGGTTGTCCCCATCAACACTCCAACTGCTGCTGTGGACCAGACCCTGTTCCCTGGGAAAGTGCACAGTCTGAGTTGGGCCCTGCGTGGCTATGAAGAGCTCCTATTGCTGGCATCAGGCCCCGGTGGGGTAGTGGCTTGCCTGGAGATCTCAGCTGCACCTTCTGGCAAGGCTATCTTTGTTAAAGAACGTTGTCGGTACCTGCTGCCCCCAAGCAAGCAGAGATGGCATACATGTAGTACCTTCCTGCCTCCAGGTGACTTCCTGGTGTGTGGGGACCGCCGGGGCTCTGTGCTGCTGTTCCCCTCCAGGCCAGGTCTCCTCAAGGACCCTGGGATGGGAGGCAAGGCTGGGACTGGTACTGGAGTACCTGGAGCAGATAGTGGCAGTGGTGAGGGTGGGAATGCTTTTGTGGGGTGGGGCCCTGTGTCTACCCTTCCTTCTTTGCATGGGAAGCAGGGTGTGACTTCAGTCACCTGTCATGGTGGTTATGTGTATACCACAGGGCGTGATGGTGCCTACTACCAGCTCTTTGTGCGAGGTGGCCAGCTCCAGCCAGTCCTAAGGCAGAAGTCCTGTCGAGGCATGAACTGGCTGGCTGGGCTACGTATGGTGCCTGATGGGAGCATGGTCATCCTGGGTTTCCATGCCAATGAGTTTGTGGTGTGGAGCCCCCGGTCACATGAAAAGCTGCACATTGTCAACTGTGGTGGAGGGCATCGCTCTTGGGCCTTCTCTGATACTGAGGCGGCTATGGCCTTCGCCTACCTTAAGGATGGGGATGTCATGCTGTACCAGGCTCTGGGTGGCTGCACCCGGCCACATGTGATTCTCCGGGAGGGTCTACATGGCCGTGAGATCACTTGTGTAAGGCGTGTGGGGACCATCACCCTGGGGCCTGAATTTGGGGTGCCTAGCCTCATGGATCCTGACAACCTAGAGCCTGGCAGTGAGGAGCCTGGCCTGATCGACATAGTCATCACCTGCAGCGAGGACACTACTGTGTGTGTACTGGCACTCCCCACAACCACAGGCTCAGCACATGCACTCACAGCCGTTTGTAACCATATCTCCTCCGTGCGTGCTGTGGCTGTGTGGGGCGTTGGCACCCCAGGTGGCTCTCAGGATCCTCGGCCAGGCCTAACTGCTCATGTGGTGTCTGCTGGGGGGAGGGCCGAGATGCACTGCTTCAGCATCATGGTTACTCCTGATCCCAGCACCCCAAGTCGCCTTGCCTGCCATGTCATGCACCTTACATCCCACCGGCTAGATGAGTATTGGGATCGGCAGCGCAATCGGCATCGGATGATCAAGGTGGACCCAGAAACGAGGTAATGTACACTGCCTGGCAGGGGGATGGGGTGGGATCATGCAGACAAAGCCCCTTGTAGGTGCCCTCAGGCTTGCAGGCTCCACCTGACAGTTTTGCCTTGTCTCTGCAGGTACATGTCCCTTGCAGTGTGTGAATTTGATCGACCTGGACTTGGCCCCCTTGTGGCTGCAGCCTGTAGTGATGGGGCAGTGAGGTGAGAGCAAAGGGCCCAGGGAATGGGGAGACAAAGGATATGAGGTTGTCCAAGATGGGTTCTGAGCTGGACCACCCCCATCCCCCCAGGCTTTTTCTCTTGCAGAACTCTGGGCAGTTTCTGCGACTCTTCGCTGAAACCTTCCACCATAAGCGGTGTGTCCTCAAGGTCCATTCCTTTACCCATGAGGCACCCAACCAGCGGCGGTGAGAGGAGTTGGATGATGATCCTTCATGGGTTGGGTGATGTTTCTGTTGCTCTCCATCCCTCACACTGACCTGGTTGTTCTTTCCTCGCTGCCAGGAGGCTGTTCCTGTGCAGTGCAGCTACTGATGGCAACTTGGCCTTCTGGGATCTCACCACTGTGCTAGACTGTGGCTCCAATGCCCTTGAGCCTCCAGAAGACCCTGGGCTTCCCTACCGTGAGTAGCTAATATGCAACCATGACAGCCTCTTCCTCTGACTTCTCACAAGTGGCAGACAGGGCCCTGACAACCATCCTTTTCCTCCAGGGCTGGGCACCCCCTCCCTGACTGTCCAGGCCCACAGCTGCGGTGTCAACAGCCTGCACACCTTGCCCACAAATGATGGCCACCATCTTGTGGCCAGTGGCAGTGAAGATGGCTCCATCCATGTCTTTGTGCTTGCTGTGGAGATGCCAGAACTGGAAGAGGCCGTGGGGGAGGCTGAGATGGTATCCCAGTTGCGTGTGCTTGAGGAATACTCTGTCCCCTGTGCACATGCTGCCCATGTGACGGGCCTCAAGATCCTAAGCCCAAGCCTTATGGTCTCAGCATCCATTGACCAACGGCTGACCTTTTGGCGTCTGGGGCATGGTGAGCCTACCTTCATGAACAGCACTGTGTATCATGTGCCAGATGTGGCCGATATGGACTGCTGGCCCGTGAGCCCCGAGTTTGGCCATCGCTGTGCTCTTGGGGGTCAGGGGCTTGAAGTTTATAACTGGTATGACTGAGGTATACCACAGTGGCCTGCTGGGCATAGGGCCTGTTCACAGATAGTGGAGCAGGGGTTCCCAACTTCAGAGCAGGAGCTGGAGGTGAGTAGAGTGCTGCCAAGAATATTTACCACCTCCCACAACAGGATAAAACTATAAAACAACATTTATTTTGGCTCTGAGCTCCTAAAAACACATGGAGTTTTGCATTTTTTCCAGTTGATGACTTTGTGAATATTCCTAGATATTGGGGCCTTATGGCCTTAGATGTGGCTCAATGGAGGGAGACCCAGCATAGCCAGGCCAGTGTGGAACACCTCACGCACAGCTCTCAGAAGCTGCAGGCGGGCAAACATCTGACCAAAGAGGTGTGGTCGAGGCTCCTGGAGGAAAAGAGGTCTGCTGGTCTCATCCTCTGCTTTCTTGCCCTTACCCTATACCCATTTATACCCCCCACTACCTTTGCTGTGTGCTCACCCCTAGTATGTGTACCCGGTTATAGTATGAGCTGAAGTCCATGCTGAGCTGTACCAGGAACTTGCACATCTAGAAACAGAGACTGAGTCACTGGCCTGTCTCTTTCCTCTTGTACCCCAACCCAGAATAAAGAATAGAGTGTGCAGTGCCCGTTCCAGTTTTCTGTGCCTCACCATCTCTGTGTGTACAGTGATGCGAAGCCCTGGGGCTGTGCAGTCCATGACTGCTGTGTGGCTCAGTAGGTCCGGGAAGGGGAGGATACTGTTAAAGAGTAGCAGCCACTCACCCTGTGGGGGGAGAAGGGTGCTGCTAGGTAAGTCCAAGCCTCCTGCTTGTGCTACTTACTGGGAGGGACACATACCTCATCACGTAGCAGTGAGAAGTCCAGACTGTTCACAGGTGGAAAAGTGGGGTACAGACCTTGTTCCATACTGTGCTTGTAACTCTCAAAAAGTGTGGCAAGACGGGCACAATTATACATGACAAAGGTGCCACTCTTTGTGCCCTTTGTGGAGATGCTGCTGTCAGAAAGTGCCAGGAGGAGCTGGGGAACAGGAGGATAGCTGCAGAGAGGGGACAACCACCATACCCTGTCCACCCAGCCCTGGCCCTGTGAGACTTTGAGGCTCACCTGACTCTGTGGGGCTGTGCTTAGCATCTCAAACTTGATTGTGGCCATAGAGAGAATCTCAAAGATCTCTACCCAGGCTGGGTCTGAGGGAATACAGGTTGGTCAGTCTCTGCACAGAAGGAACAAGGGGCAGGGGTGCAAATGACCTGCTCCTATTTGCAAAGCTTAGCCCAGGACTTCCAGGTGTACCGCACCTTGTGTCAGATCTCCACTGTGTTTCAGAGCTGAGGCCTTGCATACCTGGGCATGACGGAATCTGTTTTGAAGAGAGAGGAGGGCTAATGGGCAGTGTCACAGCAAAGAACTTCCCCACCTTGACTAATTCTGGCTCTGGTTGGCCTTCCTTCTGGTCTCACTCACGCATAGTACTCAGGGGCAGTCATCAGGGTGCCAGGTGCACCAGCTACTTTCACTGGGCCACAGACCAGGTGCTTCTGTCAGGAAGATGGCAGAGGTTCAGCTCAGTTGGCACTATTCTCCAGCAACAAGTCCCTCAAGGAGCACAAATCTGGTACCTCTACTCCACCCAGATTCCCTCAACCTGTAACTACCAGGCTTGGTGCTTCCTTCTCATGCCCAGCCCCTTAGGACACAATCCAACCTCAACCTATTCAGTGTTCTCTAGATGTTTTTAGACCACACCTTCTCCAGGGCTTTTGCACCTGCTGCATATATCTTCTCAGTCCATCATCTCCCTCAAGGTCAATTGTCAGTATCTGGACCTGTCAGCTAACAAGCCCCTTAGAAGGTTTTCAAAGGCACTCTGAAGGTGGGAGGTGGGGTAGTGGGGAGCCTCACCATGACTAACCTACCTGTGTGAGTGGAGCCTGATCATCCAACTTCCGCCAAAGCAAGTCCAACTTCTGTTGCTGAAACTCCTCCTCACAGCTCACCACGTGTACAACTGTGCATCTGTCACTCCCAGCCTTATAAGGAGGAAGACAATCACTATGGAAAGAGATGCAGGATATTTGGTTTGCTAGAAGCTTACAGGGATAGGAGTCACTAACCAGGCCTGGGTAGCTGTCCTCTGGCCAATGCCGCAGAGCCTCCTGCAACTCAGCCAATACAGAGAGCAGATCCTCAGTCACTGCAAAGTGAACAGACAGGTGCTAAGGCTGGCTGGCCAGGAGCACAAAGGACTTTCCCCTCTTTTCTGGCCCTGTTAGGCTCCAGGTCCTACCCAGACAGTTGTCCAAGTTGGGGTTATAGCCAGCTGCCCGGCCCTGTTTTTCCACCAGGTCCTTCAGGCACAGGGTGCCCAGGACGCCAGAGGGCAGAGTCCCCCTGTCAAGAGCAGAAGTAAGCTCTGCAAGGGCGCGGCTCCTGAGGGTTTCGATTGAGGCTGTCTCTGAGGCAGGGGGCCAGTCCACTCGCAGTTGCTGCAGGAAGGTCAGCATGTGTAGATTCCGCACAGCAGGCACTAAGCGCACGCACATCCTGTGAAAGGAGGACGGCCTCTTCAGCCTGAGTACCTGGTTCAGATTGCCACGACTTCCCACCCCCAGCGGCTGCCCCCAAGGGCGGCGCCGCTCTCTAGGTCCCCCAAGCTCTGTCCCGCTTTCTGCATTTTGGCCCCGCTCACCCGTGAGCCCGCAGAGCTCGCGCTAGGTGATCGGCGACGAGCACGGTACGCAGCTGGTTCAGGCCGAGTGCGCAAGGGGAGCCGCGCAGCGCGGGGCAGTGCAGTAAGACGCGCGGACCCAAGGAGGCAGGAGTGGTGGGTGCAGTATAAGCAGACACCGCTCCAAGGACGCGCTCGAATACGGCTGGTCGGTTCAGTTGCAGCGACAGACCGGCGCGGGTCGGCACGCAACGCAGCACTGGGGCCACACCAGATCCCTGCAGACAGGCAACGGCATGGAACACATGCTCGGGCACCTGTGGGTGTAAGGGCGGCGTGAGCAGGCCGCAGAGCTCGCTGCAACCCTGGGGCTGCACGGCCTGACCCGGCCCGGCTCTTGCCCACCTGCCCATCTTCGAAACGCGCCCGTAGGGCGCCTTGCGGCGCCAAGAAGTCTCGAGCACACAGGTGACGGGCGCGCGTCTCCTTGAGCCACACAGGACCGCTTGGCCCAAGGGCAGCGTTGAGGGCCACAAGCGTTTTCTCCACCCCAAGGCGCTCCGTCGCCATGACGACCGGAAGGGGTGTGCAGAGCCGGAAGAAAATTTTCGGGAGGTGGAACTTCCGGAAGGGCAGACTGGCGAAGGAGGGGTTCCGGCAGCAGTCCCAGTAAGTGGACAGGTGCGGTGGAGACAGCGGCGTTTCCTCCTTTAGACCTCCCAACTCTGGGCGCAGGCTCCTCCGGTGCCGGGTTCTTTTCCTGTAGTTCCGCATTAACAACTAAGGAAAAATCCTTGAGACTAGGTAGGAGGCTCAGACGCACCTTTTCTTCTCACCGAAGTCTCATATCTTTGTGTAATTTTTCATTTCCCCCATCTTAGACACGATTAAAACATTAAATTTCGAATGAGTTGTTAGCATAAGGCAGTAACATTAAGGCCACTTTTGTGACCTATTTTTAAAAACCCAATTTTTATTATTTTTATTTTTTGAGACAGAGTCTCACTTTGTTGCCCTCAGCAGAGTGCAGTGGTATCACAACTTACAGCAACCTCAAACTCTTGGGCTCAAGCGATTCTCTTGCCTCAGCCTCCCGAGTAGCTGGGACTACAGACGCCCGCCACAATACCGGCTAATTTTTAGAGACAGGGTCTCACTCTTGCTCAGGCTGGTCTTCAATCAAGCGATCCGCCCACCTCAGCCTCCTAGAGTTTTAGGATTACAGGCGTGAGTCACCGCGTGCCACTTAAAAACCCAATTTTTAAAAGAATTTGTGTTCTGCGATTTGATTATTTGCAAACACTTCGTTTATGATATAGGTGGTCTTTATTCACAATAAATGTGTATTCTGATACAATTTTCAGTTTTCTTCTCTTGATACCTGAGGAATTAGAATCACCCTGATAGTTTGCCAAAATTACCACCAGCTTTTGTCTCCTTTAACCTAGTTAGCGATCCTCAAGCTTCCTCTTTTAGGCTACAAGCCATGATGGGCCAACTAAGTAATTCGAGTATGAGAAGCAGCTAAATACTACCTCAGAGCATCCTTCTCTAACAGTGGGAAAGCGCTTTTCCTCTCTCTAACAAGGGGTCCTTAAATATAACTTCAATATAACATAAATCCACCCCTCCCTTTCAAAAGAGATTAAACCTGACTAAGCACTGAGATCTGGGAAACCCCATGATCTTTTTGCCCAAAGTGCTGGAAAAGAGAGAAAGGTTAAGAATAGGAGAAGCTTGGCAAGGCCCCTTTCTGGGCAAGAACTGGGAGGCCCTGCTAGGAGGCTCCGAAAGTGCACTGGGCGGACACGACATTCCCGATGGCTTCTTGGGTGCCCCACTCAACGGGAGTGATCGTGTCATTCCAAAGCGCTTTCCATGCCATAGGCTCATGACCCGGAGACAGCTCCTAGGAGGAACCCGAGGCCAAGCTGGGGACTTCAGCTACTCTAGTCTACAAACACGGTTGGGGTGGTTTTTCCCCAGGAAGTGCAGGGCTATCTTTAGCGAGCTGTGGGCTGGGGCGGCCCTATGGGACTCACCACCCTTGCACTTCTCTACCCGGAGGCCTTTGGCCTCTCTCGCTAGAGCTCCCTGGCGGTGCCTGAGATGGCCACCAGCCGACTTTCCAACGCCTATACCCACCACTTCCAGCCGGAAGCGACACCTGAGGGAGGAACTGAGACCAGAGCGGCCCGTAAAGTAAGTCTGAGGGTCAGGGACCAACCCATCTGGGCCAGGGCGCTGCTCTGGCAGGAGAGCAGGGAACGAAATCCAAGCGCAGCTGGAATGCTCTGGAGACAACAGCTGCTTTTGGGATTCCGTTGCCCGCTGTCCAGCCGTTGGAGGGGAGCTCCTGCCCCCAAGTTATTTGCCCTGGGGCCAGACTAGAACCCGCCCATTCCCAGTCTCCGGAGGTGGACTGAGGAGTAGGCGGTGAAACCGAGTCTAGAGGGAACGAGACATTCACTTGAGCCTCAGAACAGTAGGAGGGGAGGTTGGGGGCCTCCCCTGGGACCTGGTCCGCGAGGTAGGATAAGTCCTGCCGATCCTACGCAGCCCGGACCACTGGTGCGTTGACGGTGGCGGGCGGACTTCGGAATCCGTCAAGAGGGAAGCGCGCCCAAGGGGCCAGAGAGGAAGTAAACCCATGCGTCCGCCTAGGAGACACCCCGGCGCCCGGGGCCCTTTGTCCAGTGATGCTGCCAGAGCGCGGAGCACTGGGGGCCAAAGTGACCCACACAGCAGCCGCAGGACCCCAGAAGCCCATTGCGACCAGTTCTAGCAGATCCACTGCAAGGCCTCGACTATGCCGAGCCTCCCGGTCTCCCGGGCCCGCGAGTATCGAACGCGGCAGCGTTCCCTGAGGCCACAACAGAGCCGGAGTGCGGAGATACCCAAACCCAGCGCGGGTGCCAGCGACTCCTGCGCCAGAAGGCCCTTAACTTGACTCAAGACGGGGGGAGAGGGGACTCTTGAGACGCGAGCAGAGCGAGCGAGGACAAGGTGATGCTCCAGGAGCTGCCGAGTTCGTCTGGTCTGTTTCAGCCCCGTAGATGCCACCCGAACAGCTACATAAGCCCTACAACCGCGTGCCCTTCCGCTGGCTCCCGCTTCCCGCAGACTTGGAGCCATTTTAAGGCGAAACCACCTGACCACGCCCCCTCGCGCTCTGGAAAAGCCAATCCCCGCTCGGCCACGCCTCCCGCAGCGCGCGGTAGTGAGGCCAACGGTCGAGCGGTTGACTGTTAGGGAGGGGCGTGATACGGTGGCAGCCGAGAAACCCGAGCTGCCCGCCCCGCCTATGAGGCCCGACACCCCAAAGTTTAGGATTAGCAGCGGGGAGCCTGGCACCACCAGGCCAGGTGTGCAGGACAGGACCAGGTGGGCGGCTGCCCCGCCCTGGGCCCTTGAAACCCTACTTAATGGCTGAGAGCCGGGGTTCAGGCCGCGGCTGCGGCTCAGGCAATGCCATGAGGGCGGCGATGCTACCAGGTGTCTCACTCCCTTGGGACCTTAGAGCGGGACTTGGGGCGGGGCGAACAGCAGGTGCTGACCCTGGAGCTGTGCCCGGGGATTCGCCCTCCTGAGACAGATGGCACTTGCCCGCTGGGCTGGCCGAGTTGTGCAGTGCCCTCCTGAACGCAGAGGGCGCTGTTGCTGAGCTGCGTCGGGCCTTGCTAGACCCCACCAACCCAGTGACCGCCTCGCTATGCGCGGATCAGCCATGGCCACGGCTCTAGCCCAGCGCTACCTGTACTGCGCGCGAACCGCGCTGCATGTTCTGCCTGTCGCGCTACCACGGTGAGCCCAGACTCTGTGCCCTGACCATCCCGGTTCCCAGGACCGGTCACCTGAGGGTCCGCACTTGCAGGCCCCTAGACCACATCCTGGACCCTCTTCCTGACCCTACCGATTTACAGGGCCCCACGGCGTGGGCATCGCCTCTCGCCTGTGGATGACGAGTTGTACCAGCGGACTCGGGTCTCTCTGCTGCAACACGAGTCCCCTCACGCAATGTACATCGACAGCTACAACAGCCGCGGCTTCACGGTCAACGGAAACCGCGTGTTCGGCCCCTGCGCGCTGCTTCCGCGCTCGGTCTTGCAGTGGAACGTGAGCTTAACCTGCATCTATTGCCCTAGAGTCACGGGCTCTCTCCCTGCTTGTGTCTCTGTCCAAACTGGCCTTTCCGTGTATCCCAAAACTGGAGTTAGGGGGAGAAGCTGAGTAAATTTGTCATACTGAATCTGCCTCCTCCCCATAGGTGGGATCTCATCAGGACATCACAGAAGAGAGCTTTTCCCTGTTCTGGATGCTGGAACCCCGTATAGGTATGAGGGCAAGAGAGGGAGGGCTGAGGTGTTCTGAGCCCCAGAGGCCACTCTCCACCCAGCCTCTCAACAGACTTGGTTGTAGAGTAACCGCACCTTCCCTTCCCTAGAGATCCTCGTGGTGGGCACTGGAGACCGGACGGAGAGGCTGCAGTCGCCGGTGCTGCGAGCCATGAAGGAATGGGGCATTGCTGTGGAAGTGCAGGACACGGTAAGTTGCAGAATCTGGAAACTCTGGCAGCTCTGGCTTAGCCCACACTAGAAGGGCTGATGCTGGCCTATTCTTTGCAGCCCAATGCCTGTGCCACCTTCAACTTCCTGTGTCATGAAGGCCGAGTGACAGGAGCTGCTCTTATCCCACCAGGAGGGATGTCATTCACATCTCTGGGCCCCGCTGCAGAATGAACTACCAACCCATTCAGGATGGCCTGGGCAGTTTACAGAGTGCAGAAGTTCCCAGTGCTTTACTATTATCTTTCTTTGGCACATTACTTGTTTTGCTTGCCAACATATTAATAACTTACATCCTTCTCTTATTTTGTATCAGGTGTGTTGCTGGCCAGGAGCTGCTGGCTCAGTGGGCTCTTGGTGAGGGGTATGAAGAAATCATGGGGTCACTTTTTCATCTAGATTACTTGGATTTCCCACCCTGTCAGAGGTCAGGAAACAGTATATTTACCTGTTCCAGATCTGTCTACTTATTCACATGCAGATTTGAGGAGACTTCAGTGGCTTTCCTCACAAGATAATTTAAGTTTTTTTGAGACAGAGACTCAAGCTGTCACATAGAGTGCCATGGCTTCATAGCTCACAGCAGTCTCCAAATCGGGCTCAAGCAATCCTCTTGCCTCAGTTTTTCTATTTTCAAGTAAAGACTGGGGTCTCACTTTTTGCTCAAGCTGATCTCAAACTTGTGAGCTTAAGTAATCCACCAGCCCCTCCGCCTCCCAGAGTTCTAGGATTACAGGTGTGAGCCACCGTGCCCAGCCACCATTTAGAGATTTAAGTTAGGGAGTGCCAAGCTTTGAGCTAACAGGATGGCCTGTGCATACCAGTCCTATGGATTGTTCTGGGACACCTCCTAGGTAGGCACAAAGTTAGATACTCTGTGAGAAGGAACTCACTAGAGCCATAGCTAATTAGGGCTGGCTACAGCAGCCTCAGGAGGAACTATCTGAAACTGGAACCACTCCTTTCCAGATCCATGGATCACTTTTTTTTTTGAGACGGAGCCTCAATCTATCCCCCTGGGTAGAGTGCTATGGCATCACAGCTCACAGCAACCTCCAACTCCTGGGCTCAAGCAAGTCTCCTGCCTCTGCCTCCCAAGTAGCTGGG
>CAUYQV010062860.1:0-14009 GCA_963574575.1 Galagoides demidoff
CGGTGCCTAACCACTGAGTCCTCAGCCTATTCTAAAATTATTTTAACTGGAGACAATATATCAAAAAAGTAAATATAGAAACTTCATAAAATAAATTACTCCTTTTTAAACCTAATTTTTGTTGTATTTTAAAAGAAAATATTTTCTTCCAAACATGACTATTTTTTAAGTAGAGACTGGCCCTTCGTGGGGTTTAGCACAAGCCAATCCAGTGCCAAAATATGGCCCTTTGGCATTAGAGGAAATAGAGAAAGGAGGGAGGCCACTCTCATTTCCCCCTCACCCTTCTTACCCAAAGCAGGTGGTAAAACCTAGGAAGGTTCCTCTCTGACCCTCTCCCTGTTTTCTCTCCCGTATGCCCTTAGGAGACAGGTGTCTTGCTCTATATGGAGAGGAAAGGAATGTGGAACAAAGAAGCCAGGAAGAATCAGAACAAGCAGGTCTTGAAAAATTCCCCCGGTTTGTTACTATAAATCATATGCTAGGCACAACTGTCCGTAAAGATACACAGATTTCCTTGTCTTTGGGTATCTTCACTTCTCTGGAGGCTCCTGTGCCAAATAAAACTTATGTTAAAGAAATCTGTGTGCCTTTCTCTTGTTTATCTTTTTTCAGAGGCGTCTCAGCGAGGAGCCTTGCTATGGGTGAGGAAAACATGTCAATTTTTCATTCCTATACCGTGCCAGTTCAAAAGAAAAGTTGTAAAGAAATTTTTATTTAATCCTTTCTGTTCTCCTTCAACATGGTTGTCAGGGATTTTATGAACAGCAGAATCATTTATTCTGGTGAAAGTCAGCTCAATGGCAAATTGCTTAAATGTCAAATTAGCCTTCTTTTATGTTACAATATCAGAAAGACCCTTTTTCCATATAATTCGTCAGGAAGCATTTAAGAATCCTGAATGTAGTTTGAACAAATATATGTGTAGAATGTAAATATTTGAAAAAAATATAATTTTTAAATGAAAATCTTTGCTTTCAGATTGCTTATTCTGTTAAGAAGGTCTCCACCGTCTTAATTCTCATATTTCACTTTTAATGAGTGGTCAGAGAATCAGTTCACTGCTGCATTGATTGCCAAGAATAACAATTATAAGGTGACTGCTCTGCAAAATATGATATGCTCAGCACAAATGTAGACCCAAAGAAAATAATGTAAAATAAACCATCCCCTGCTTTATATTATAAATACCAAAAAAAAAAAAAAAAAAAAGTAAGACCTTATGCACAGTATTACATCCTGCTGTGATGAATTCTAAATTATGTACTAAAGACAATTTCAAGGGCAGGCTTGGTGGCTCATGCCTGTAATCCTAGCACTCTGGCTGAGGCTGGTGGATTACTTGAGCTCATGAGTTAAAGACTGGCCTGAGCAAGACCAAGACCCCATCTCTCTACTAAAAATAGAAAAACTTGTTGGGTGTCATGGCAGACACCTGTAGTCCCTGCTACTCCGGAAGCTGATGAAGTGGTTTGCTAGAGCTCAAGAGACTGAGGTTTGTGTGACCTATGATGACACCAGGGCACACTACCCAGGGTGACACATTGAGACTGTCTCAAAAAATAAAGAAAGAAAGATAATTTCAAGGTATACTGGACTTATGATAAAATACAGCTGACTCAAAACACATTTATTCTAACTTAATCCCTAAAACAAAATTAGAAGAAACTTATATGAGAGCTCTCTGGAAAGTATCCAGCCATGTAATTTGGAAAAAATAAGACAATGGCTGAATACTTTCTGGACACTCCTTGTGTATGTATGTGAATACGTATGTTTATGTGTGAGTGTGTATGTGTGTGTGTGTGTATATATATATATATACACACACACACATACACATGGACAAAGAGAACAGAGGCTCAATGGAGGCCTATAATTACAGATCTCAAGCTGTTTTGCAAACATTGAAAAGCAGACTTTTCAGATAGTTGGCATGCTCAGATCTGAGAAATACCTAAGTTATATAATCAAGAGAGAAATCTATGTCAGGACCAAAGCCTTTGGTCTCCTAAATGTTCACTGAAAAATCACTGACATGGGGTAGACTGATTCATAGGAGAAAAGGGCATACAAATGTATTGACTGTGTATATAGGGGAGCCCTCAGGATGAAGACTGAGAACCCCAATGAGGTACAGAACAGACTTTTTACAAAGAATGGGGGCTTGGATTGTGGCAAAACGTTTGTTTGTTTTGTTTTTAATTTTTTTATTAAATCATAGCTGTGTACATTAATGCAATCATGGGGTACAATGTGCTAGTTTTACACACAATCTGAAATGCTTTCAGCTAATTGGTCAACATAAATTTCACATGTGCCCTTGTAAGATTGGTTTTTAATGGCAAGACTGGATATGGGAGGGAGAAAGGGAAAGCGTGGCTAGCAGATGTGGTCTTGCTATGGAGACAACACTTCCTAGGTAGCAGCTTTCAGAGAGGATAGGTGGCAAATGTTTCTTTTCAGACCTGTAAAGGTGTTAGTCTCTCATTTCATCTTTCCTAGATCTGACAAGGGAAGGCTTGGCTGCATTAATGAAGATTCTCTGCAGATGCCAATTTCCCATACAAAAGATAGCTTTGTAGTCTTGACTTCTGTCTGCTGGACCGGTGGCAACCATCCCAAAATATGTCAAAGAAATGTATTTTGGAGTAAAATATTCTGATTCCTTCACCAAGACAAAATGTGTCACATAGTAATACATTCTTAATAAAATAAGAAACCAAAACTAACTAAATAAATAAATGTGATCATTATTAGTAACCATTTATTATAGAAAACTATACAAAATAATACAAGGAAGAAAATCCTGTTCCAGTATCCTGAAGGAGATCAGGGAATTTCACCTCCAAATATGACTCCTTAGTGTAAAGAGTATTTGAATTTAAGGCCATTAGAGATCAACAAGCATTAGAAGGGGCTTTCCCTCTATCTTCATGAAAACCAGACAGATTCATCAAGAAGAAACATTGTCTTTCCTTCTGGTAGGTGGATGGTGAAAGATTCTGCTCTCATAGTGACTAAGGTGGGCTCCCTGCCTTGGTGCTGCCTTGAGCAGGTGCCATACCTGCCACATCCCAGGGGCCAGGCAGTAGGATCTGGACAGCAGCCTAGAGTAACCTAAGGCTAATTATCATGTTATTAGCTGTCCATCAAAGTGGTTCAGTGGTGATGTCTGAACCAATAGGAGGGCCTAATCCAGACAGTATAAAACAAGACCCTGACCATACCCAGGGCCACTTGTTATAGAGGGGGTACATTCATCACCTGTGGTGAACATATCTTGCTCTTGCCGTGTAAGCCTATTTTTCCCTCCCTCAATAACTTTGTCTTGCCTTGCTTTCTGTGTGTCTGGTCCTTCTTCAGCCAAGAGCCCACCAAGAACTGAGAACTGACACTTCCCCTCCCTCTTGTTCCAAGGTATTACAGGAAAGATTATCAAGAATGCAACCAGTCCGTGTTAGAGATTGTACCTTTCCTCTCAGGTTCATTTAATTTCCAATGAGAATCATTTACAGGTCAATCTGTTTCCCCACCCCCATCCTTTTATTTCCCCAAGTATCTATTTATCATTCCTAGTAACCGTTTATTGCCCCACACAGAATTACCTATATTCCTCATCACCTACTCACTTCCAAAATGAAGGTATATAAACTCCTGGACCCTGCTGGAATACTGGGTAATTATCCTGTGATTCTCCTCCCAGTCCATGTGGTAAATACATTTGTAATCGCTTTCTCTTCTTCATCTGCCTTATTGTGAGTTGTTCTTTCAGTGAAACTTCAGGGAATGAAGCATACATTTCCTTTCATTTCCACAATACCGTATAACTCAGCTATGAATGATATCATTATTATTAAGGTAAATATTGAATACCAATTTAAAAGTTTCACGAAGAAATGAAAACCAAATGAGGGAAGCAGAACTGTGTGTGTTTCAAAAGGGGTGAGTATAAGAACTAAATACTTATTTTTATAATGAGAAATAAGTAATGTCTAAATTTCAAAAGCTTCAAAACTAAAGACTATGTAGAATTGTGAGCACAAATATGAAAAGAAACAACTGTCAGGTCAACATACAGAAGAAGAGAGTCAATGCCACTAGGAGATGCTTTTTCTATAATAGGAGGAACAAAGTGACCACAGAAGGTTTCCAGAGGGAACAGATGAGATGTCAAGGAGGCCTCCAGGGACCGACCAGATGTTTGGTCTATGACAGCAGGGAGCAAGGAGGCCTCCAAGGACTGACCAACCAGAAAGAGGTAGAGAAACCACAAAGTGGAGATATGGTGAAGGTCACCAAAGAGAGCCTTTGGAGCATGTGTACAAGCAAGGTGACAGTGTCCCTAAATGAGCTATCCTCATTAACATAGTAAAACTCACACCTACCAGCATGATGGTGGTTTGCAAATGACATGGTGACTCTCAGAAGGTACAGTACTAGGTCAGGAAAGTGGAGGTTTACCAGTTTGGGGAATTCTCCATCTCTTTTCCAGAAAATTTATGAATAGTCCATTCCCAGCTTAACATATCACTAGAGATTAGCATAAAAGAACAGACCTACCTCTGGGGAGCTCCTGCTTCTTACTGGAGCAGTCCACTCAGCTGACTTGGAGCGTGTACTATCCTTTCTATACACTGTGCTTAATAAATCTGGCTATCCGACTTGCTTTTATCTATTTGTCTTGCTCAATTATTCCATCAACTCAGTACCAGTAACCACTTTTTGGTGTTGAGAACCAAGAACTAGGGATCACAAACCTGACATCTAATCTCTATACCTGACAGTAACTAAAATGGAACTTGGGTAGGAGGAGTGAGCCTTTTGTTGCTGTTGTAGCCTTCTGTTGTACCATTCAAGTGATGGGGTTCAGAACATGCTATGCCAACACATGGTACCTGGCATACTCTATATTTTAAGCTGAAGGAATTCAAGACAACAAACGAAGTTTGCTTGGACCTTCTTCCCTTCTCCCCTCTTATCTCTGAAGACAGAGGGACATAGAGAAGAATCAGAAAAGGCCCCGCTAAATTTCCTGCAGTTTGTTCCCATTAGATTGTGTCTTCATAGCTATCCACTTTTCATCATGTCTACTATGCACATATTTTAAAAAACTCTTAGGTTTAATTGTTTCTTTAGGTCTTTATTTCCATATGACGGTTCCTGTGTCATATAAGACTTAAATAAAAGAGTCTATCCTTTGCCGTAAGGGCCTCAGCCATGAACCTAAGGTGGGTAAGGAGAAGGCATTTTCCCCTCCTATCTGCACAAGTATTAGAATTTTTTTTTAAATCAAATTTATTTGATTTAGAAGATCAAATAAACTACTATAAAACCATTTCTTTTCTTTTTTTTGAGACAAGGCCTTACTCTGTTGCCCAGGGTAGAGTCTAATCATGTCTTCATAGCTTCTGGGCTTAAGGAGTTGTCTTGCTCAGTCTCCCACATAGCTGGGACTAGGGGCACGCACTACTACATCTGGATAACTTTTAAATTTTTTGTATAAAGAGGGCCTTAGGATGTTGTTCAGGCTGGTTAAACACCTGGACTCAAGCAATCTTCCTTGGCCTCTAAATTACTAGGATTAGAGGGGTGAGCTACCACACCTAGCCTCAGTACTATTTTGCACAAAAATAATCTTTAAAAGGATGAAGTTTAAAGAAATATTTGTCAGGTAACATCTAACTGAGAGAGGCATCATAACATAAAGGAAATATATGGCTTGTGTAATCCACAGTACATAGATTCCAATATGGGTGCTTTTCCCTAGTTGGGTCAATCGAGCTTGTTATTTGACTACCCTATTTATCAGTTCTCCGATGTGTAAAGTATAAAATTATAAAACTACCACATATAGTTGTAAGATATGAATGTTATCATGGTAAAATATTCAACCCATTGTGTGGTATATTCAGGCCTAAAATGTATAAAACATTTAAAGAATAATTCATGGTCTTACTGAGCATATGGTTCAAATTTTTAGAGTCTCTCCCTGAAATTGATTTTTCAAACATAAAATTAACATTATCTTCATTAAAGCAAGCAGTAATGATACTCCTAGTTATTTAACCAAATTTTGTATCTGTTGTTTTTTGCAGATATTGAACACAATATTTAATGTCTTTAAAATTTTTTTAAACATCCATTTCTCTTGATATCAAAATACTTTGTGTAATAGTAATGGGTTCCTCATATTTTGATATTAAAATACTAAGTCTGGAGCACTGCAGATCTAAAAGCAATAGTTAGGACCAGGAGTTTTGTGGCAAAATGTAGTGTTATCTTTATGGGCTTTAGTGAAGAAAAATGAGATTGGAATAACATTACACCTTAGGGAGTCTTCCTAAACGATTCAATAATTCAGTAAACATTAGCTAGTGGATAGGAGGAACAATGGATAAAAAAGATGAAAAGGAAAGCCAACTATAGTTCATGTGAATAATTTGTAGCCCTAAAGAGCAACGGTTCAAGTAGAAAGGTGATCAAAGGCTAAAAAGTCCCAGCAGTAAATGAAAGAACAAGAAGCCAAATGTTAAAGTTACATTTTTAGGTCAGTGAGCAACCAGTGTTGCATACCCAGTACTTTGCCAAAAACACGTAATTTCTTTAGAAAGCCTGTTCAGCCCTGTCTTTTATGGGAGGTAATGCCACGTAGGCCCATTTCCAGACACCAAAATGAAAGGGAAAAAATGTTTTACTCATCTTCACACCCAAAATATGTCAAATGAAACCACTAAACCCTGATGAATGGATAACTGTCTGAATTGAATGAGTGCACGTGGTCCCACCTGTGTCTTCATAGTCTTCCTGGCAATGTGAAGCTCTCCTCGATTTGTCCCCATGACTTCCTCTGTGTTTCACTTGTTCTTTCTTCTCCTGTCTCCTTCCTTCATGTGCTTTTAGGTTTGATTTGGAGATATTTCACCTTCAGGCCATAACAAGTCTTTTGTTAAACGTTGAAAGAATAAAATACATTCAGAGGCCATGAGATTCCTGACAGTCATATTAACTTACAAACCTCCTCTTGTGAATTATTAGATCCCTTTAGGATTGAGGAAGGTTATCTTGAATTAGATGTATGGATATGTATAAAGTATCCTGTGACTATTCTTATTTAACTCAATAGTAAATAGATACCTGAGGGTCAAAACCAGCTAGATGTTAGACACTGTAATCCCGTTAAAAATCCTGATTTTTAAATTTAAATCAAACTTTTATTCTTTATACAGTTAACCAATGAATCATAGCTAAGGCAATTTTTCAAAAGGCTTGTTTGTATCACCCCAGCTTGATGGTAGGCAGCTGTGTGTGAGCAAGAGATCAAAGAGGTAATTTTTGGCATTAGTGAAATCTAAACCTTAATAATTTTGTGACTTTATTATATCCTGGGCTTCAAGGATTAGCTCACATAATTTTTATTTATTTATTTCTTAACTCTAATTGAATTGTTGCCAGGGATTTAGCAAGAGTAGGAAGAGAAGGTTTGCAGTTCCTTCTTCAAAAAAACCAATCGTTAAATATTTATTCCCATTACCCTAGGAAAGATGTGAGCCCCAAGGACACCAACCTGGAGTGGAAGAGAGGGGGTGGAGTAAGGAGGAAGATTCTTACGCTCCTTTTTATAAGGCATCGAAGTTTAGTTGCTCATCTTCACTGTGGGATAAGAAACAAGACGGCCAATGAACATACGAAAATAGCCCAATGTCACTAATCATCAGTGAGCTGCAAATTGAAACCACCATGAGTTATATTACATTACCCCTGTTAGAATGGCTTTTATTAAAAAGTCCAAAAACAATGGCTACTAGCAGAGATGCAGAGAGAAGAGAATGCTTATACACCGTTGGTGGGACTGCAAATTAGTACAGTCTCTGTGGAAAACAGTATGGAGCTTCCTCAAAGAACAAAAACTATACATACTGTTTGATGCAGCCTTCCCTCTACTGGGCATCAAAAAGACACCATAAGAGCAGCACAATTCACAATCAAAAATGTGGAATCGGCTCAGCACCTGTGGCTCAATCGGCTAAGGCGCCAGCCACGCACACCTAAGGTGGCGGGTTCGAATCCCCAGCCCAGGCCCGCCAAAAAACAATGATGGCTGCAACCAAAGAATGGCCAGGCGTTGTGGTGGGCTCCTGTGGTCCCAGCTACTTGGGAGGCGGAGGCAGGAGACTCGCTTGAGCCCAGGAGTTGGAGGTTGCTATGAGCTGTGATGCCATGGCACTCTACCCAGGGGGATAACTTGAGGCTCTGTCTCAAAAAAAAAAAAATGTGGAATCAACCTAAGCACCTATTAATTCATGAGTGGATGAACAAGATATGTATGTGTACACCATGGAGTATAGCTTGGCCAAAAAAAGGGATCTATTAATGCCTTTTACAGCAATTTAGATGGAAGTAGAGAACATCATCCTAAGTGAAGCTATCTAAAGAATGGAAAAACAATCATCACGTGTACTTGCTGTTAATAGGAACTAACTGATGAGCACACACATGCACAGTGGGGAGTAACACTCAGGGGCATGCTTATAGGCATGACTCCAGGATTACAAAGGTGATCCATGCAACCCAAAACATATGTATCCCCTTAACATTTCAAAATTAAAATAATAATAACAATGATCAATAGGATAGAGGTCAGCCAATATGGTATTTGAAAACTTGAAGAGAAGTGGGGATATATGAGACAGTAGGGGGGGGGAAAGGGATCTGCTGTGATATGGAATATTAGTAATTGAAGTCCTGTGAGGGAACTTCCTAGAATCGGGGAATTGTGATTGTGTTAAGGTTTTCAGGTAGGAAGGAATTAAACTTTGTCTAAGAACTCAATGGCCCGAGTGGCTAAAGCATGGAAATTGGTAGGGGGAATGGTTTCTGAAGAGGCTGAACGAAAGGCAGCTTTTGAAATGAGAAGATACACTGCACAGTTGGGATGCCACAAGAAAATGCCTGCATCTGCCAAGAACTTGCAAAGGGTGTGAAGCACCAGGGCAAATTACCCCAGTGGGGTCTGTCTTACCCTTGTGTTTCAGAAGCTTACCCTTGTCAATACATTGGCTGTCTAAGGGAATGGGTATTAATATCAGGTAGATGAGAGTTCAAAGCCCTAAAACCACAACCTACTACTTAAAGAACTATAGGCTAAAGAACTATAGGATTGTCATTGAGATTACCTCTTATTTTTTTTTAAAAAGCAGGACAATGGAAATAATAGTATCTACTTCATAGAATAATGAAGGATTGAATAAATTAGTATCTATAAATTCCTTAGCACAAGGCTTATACAACCAAAAAGTCAAAGACAATTTATTTTACTTTGTAGGGGCAGATTCACACTAACTAATCTCCTAAGAGATGAATCTATACATCATAATAACGATTTGTGAACATATCTTTCAGAATAGTTGGTGACCCTTTGGCCTACCATTCTTAAAAGCAGTGTAACAACTAATAGATTTCTGTGAGTCAAATATCAACAAGGCTGTGTAGAGTTTGTTGATGGAAAAGAGGCCATGCAGAGTAAAATAATTTAAGGATGTTTATTCTGAGCCAAATTTGAAGACCATGACCTGGAGTCACACCCAAGAATCCTTGAGCCAGTGGACTCAGGGTTGTGGGGTTACAGTTTGGTTTTATACATTTTAAGGAGACAGGAATTATAGGTGAGAGCATAAATCAATTTGTGGAAAACATACATTGGTTTGGCCCAGAAGGGTGGGACATCTGGAAGCAGGGAGCTTACAGAGTTCTAGGTGGGTTTAAAGATTCTTTAACTGAAAATTGGCTGAAAGAGTTAGGGTTTGTCTAAAAGAGTCAGTAAAAAGGAATGCTAAAGACAAAGGGTCTGTTAATTAGAGACCAAGTACTGGACAAACTCAAGTGGTTTGTTATGTAAATTGAGGACCTGCTAGTAGGTCTTGCACAGCCTCAGGCCTGTTAGTGAGTCACAAAAGACATCTCTAAGATGGGGTTGGAAAAGCATAATACCTTTCCTTATCCAGTATATGGGTTATAGTCAATACTCCCATAACCAAAAAAAAAAAAAAGTTTCCAAGAGAAAAGCATAACAAGTTCATTTAATTAAAGTTTTACACTTCTGGAATGACAGTCTTCAAAGGAGAAGGAACAGAATGACCTGTCTAGGTTTTTTACATCTTGCTATGGAAGAAAAGAGGAACTCTGATCTCTGTCACTCACTTAGGGGGAGACAAAGGGGAGGACAACTGAAGGACAGGAAAAAACCAGAGAGACCTCGATTCAGAGGCCCTTCCAAGTTCTTCAGTTTCAAGTCCTCAGTCAACACGCCAAGGGGCCAGACTTTGGGCTCTAGTGTTCTGAGCTCCTTACAGCTCAATTAGAAACATTAATTTCCACACAAAGATAGCTCTAGCTAGGGTCACTGCCCTGAGCAATGCTTGAGAAAGTTCTGCCAATTCTCTCTCAATCCTTTATTTACAAGCTGCTGGTGGAAAACTTCTTTTCTTTAGAAATGCTAATGAATCAGTTAGACTACTTGAAATGGAGCCATTTTGCCTCTTCAGGGTTACTTTGCATATATTTGTCCAGATGCTTTGAATCCCTTCTAAACCAATCCTCTCTGGATAACTTGCTCCCACCCTCCTCCCCCACCACTAGCTCTGCACATTCCCAGCCACTCTATAAAATGCAATACATAATTCATGCATGAGCTATTGTCATTTTAATCAGATGGACTATACACCAGTAATTGCCTCTCCTCTAACCAATTTTGCTATTTTCTGCAGAATAAAGTCTAAATTCCTCAGTTTTGCATATAAATATATTCAACTATGGCCCAGTCCTAATAATCCAATTTTGTCTTCTGTTCCTTCCCAACAAGAAATCTGAGTTCCTCATCATCAGTGAACATATCATAGTTCCTATAAAGCAAGATGGCCCCCTGGTTTTTCCTCACTACTATTAGCCACTGAATGTCTCCTATCTTAGAATTCTGAGCCACTTATTTTGTGTCCACTTGCCCAAGCCACACTTAGGTGTGGTTCTAGGCCATAGTCATCAAATTTGTTCAGACTAACCCTCCTTAAATTATTGTTATGAATATGGCTTCTTTTCTGTCAAAGGAGGTAAGAGGGATTCTGGATAAACTAAGCTAACAGGATTTTAGCAGAAGACCAGACAAGGTGATCAGCTATCACCTGGGAGAGAATGAGAACTCTGGAAACAGATACAGGTGATCAGGTACTGAGGATGGGGGCTTCTCGCCCAAATGACTTAGCAAGGTTCTTTGCTAAAAGTGAATTTTAGAAGAAAATGCACAGCTGGGCTGAGGAGCAGATTCTGAAGCCTCACTCATTTTAGTCAAACAGAGAAATTTTGTCATTTGCTAGGTGCTCGATAAGTAGCAGTAAATTAACTCATTCAAAGGTGGAAATGTGGTCTGCTTCCTAGAAAACACTCTTACTCCCACCAGTAGGGAAAAATATCTATGGTGGGGGTCAAGGGACCTGGTTCCCTGAATCCAGTTGACCTTGTTTGATTACTTGGCTGAGCTGGAACATTCAACTGAGGTCCTGCAGCCGTAATCAAAAGCAAAAGTGAGTGGGAACTGATAATAAAAGTGGAGCAGCTCAGGTAGTGTGGATAGAAACCAAGAGTAACCTACACAAGTTCCAGAGTAACAGAGAGATTTTATTTGGAAGAACAAGGGAAGCCTAGAGCACCTCCGAAGAGGGTTGGAAGTGGAACCCTCTCGTGAAAGAGAAAAGGAGAGAGACTGAGACAAAGTTCCTTGGACAAATACTCCTTTGAAATTGGCTGCCAGTCTTTCATTGACCTCTCTGCACCTCCAGGCAGTATTGGCATTTTCTACTGGTCACTCATTATCTCTTTCTATTGGTCATTGGTTACCTAAGTAACTCCATCCCCACATTCTTATGGGCCCTCCAGACTTCCTGGTTGAGCAGGCCAGGTTTTCCTCTGGGCGCACCATGAAGTTCCTTTCTTAGTGGTCCTTCTCGTCTATGTTAAAGTATTTAGAATGGACTTCCTAAGATAAAAGCGAGTTATCAATTTGATAAGTTATTTAGGATTTTATTAACCTCAGAAAGCAGACTTTTTGAAAGGAAATTCTGCTTTTCCACTTTCTAGAATTACTTTTAAAACATTAAAAAGAAAATAAGTTTTAGGGATGACTTAAGAAAACTGCTTTTCAGTTCTGATTCCTTTTAGCCTAAAGAGCTTTGAGAAGAAACGAAGTCAACTGAATGGGGACAAGGCCCTGTTGCAGAGGGCAGAAGGCACAGTCAGTGTGTTTCATCAACAGGTATGGGGATCTCACTGAGGCCACTAGCTGGGGAAAGTGCATATAATAGAGATAAAGAGTAAATGGTAATCAGCATTTTAAATGCTTCCCTGGTAATTCTAATGGGAAACAGGATTGAGAATCACTCATGGGAGAAAGGAAAAATAAAAATGTCTTTAGCACAGGTGTGGTGTGAGACCTGGTATCATGACCACAACAGAAGGCAGCTGCTCTCAGCTACAGAGCCTGCTGTTTCCTTCCCAACTATCTCAGCAAAAACACCTCCCCATTTGTCAGGTTAGCAGTCTGTTCTCGGTTCCTGGTATGCTCTTGGCTGAGGAATAATCAGGCACAGCAACAGCCAGGTAAGCATGAGGTGAAGTTTATTGAGCAAAGTAAGATACATTCGCTACAGTGAATGGTCCCCTGTCATCACAGGAGGACCCTGATTTCATAATGGGCCTGTTTTATATTGGCCCTTCTCATGGTACAAACTTCATTCACCATCTTGATGAGCAGTTTGGTGTTATTTAACTTGAATCTTACTGCAATTGTGGATCTCCCATGAGCCTCTCTGAACTCTTGTTTGGAGAGAGGAGATCACTTGAGCCTATGATTTGAGGTAGCAGTGAGCTATGATGACACCACTGCAGTCTATCCAGAGCAACAGAGCAAGACTCTGTCTCAAACTACAATGCAAATTTAAGCTCATGACATGACAAATAGCCTTAGGTTGTGAGGTTGTGCTAGATCTCTGTTCAGCCCCTATTGTGCCTGCTTGGCCAGTGGTCTGGGAAGTTCTCTGCATTCCTTTACAGTTAGCAGCCCTAAATTATGATTGGTAGACTGACAGAGTGTTCCTTCCTCTCTCAGGTGTGGCAATTGCTTGGGGTGCCTGCCTTTGCACCCAGGAGAGCCAGAGGTCCTTACCTAGTACATTCTCTGCCAAAGCATTTGAACTCCAGAGAAATTATAGCAGGCATTTGTTTTTGTTTTTGTTTTTGTTTCTTTTTGAGTGCCTAAAAGAAATGCCCAGCTAATTTTTCTATTTCAGTAGAGATGGGGTCTCACTCTTATTCAGGCTGGTCTCAAACTCCTAAGCTCAAACAGTACTCCCACCTTGGCCTTGTAGAATGCTAAGATTACAGGTGTGAGTCACTGTGCCCTGCCCATGGAGTTTGATATTGAAGTGATATATTTGTGACTCAAGATTTATGTCAGGAAATGAAATTTGTTGGGGAATTTTGCCTACAGTGCTTTTATGTGAAAAAGACTAGTGTATTGCTCTACTGGAAAAAGAATACCCATAACTCATAGGTGAATAGTGAAAATATGTCTACATAAAAAAATTATAATTTGAAAAGAGAAAATTATAATGAACTCCAAATAATCCCAAAGAAGTTAGTTGCATGGTAGATTTCATATTTAGTCTTTCAGCATATTTTGCCTTTTTTTCATAAGTATCATCTTTATGCTTTATTCACTTTCTTATTCTTTTATTTTGAAATATTAAGGGGCTTCCCATGTCTTTGTTACATTGAAAGGGCCAGACCAGCGCCATTTTGTCATTTGCTGCATAAGCTTTGTTAAACCGCAGGGCCACTCCCTGCTGCCTTCCCCCACACCTGCGTGCACAGCCATTAAGCCGCTGATTGAGACACCTTAGGCAGACAGCTGCCATACCACCATAATAGGTAATGAGTTTCAGTCCCTTGAACAGCTCCCA
>CAUYQV010062864.1:0-11634 GCA_963574575.1 Galagoides demidoff
ACTTTTGTTTGTTCTATTTCACTCAACTTACTTTTTTATTTTCCCCCTTTTCTGGAGGTGTTTCCCTTGCCAAGAATCTGGTCTTCAGTCCCCATTCTGCCTGCAAAATCTAACACATGAAATGATAAAAATCTTAGGAGAAAGTATAGGAAAAACTCTTGATGATGTCAGCCTGGGGAAAGATTTTATGAAGAAGACTTAAGCAGCAATTGAAACAACAAAAATAAACAAATGGGGCTTATTTCAGCTGAAAAGCTTCTGCATAGCTAAGGACACAAGTAGTAAAACAAAAAGACAAAATTCAGAATAAGAAAAGATATTTGCATTGTATGGATATGACAAAGGGTCAATAACTAGAGTCTATGGAGAACTCAAATTAATCAATAAGAAAAGAGCAAATAATCTGATCTACCACTGGGCAAGAGAAATGAACAGAACATTCTCAGAAGAAGATAGAGGAAAGGTTAACAAACATTTGAAAAATGTTCATTGTCCTTAATCATTAGAGATATGAAAATTAAAACCACCTTGAGATGTTACCTAACCCCAGTAAGAGTGGCCCACATCACAATGTCTCAAAGCTGCAGATGTTGGTGTGGATGTGGAGCAAAGTGAAAGAAGGATAGAGAATCCTCAAAGAACTCAAATTAGACCTCCCATTTGATCCTGCAATCCCATTATTAGGCATCTCCCCAGAAGAAAAAAAAATCATTTTATCACAAGGACATTTGTACTAGACTGTTTATCACAGCTCAATTTACAATTGCCCAGTTGTGGGAACAACCTAAATGCCCACCAATCCAGAAATGGATTAACAAGCTGTGGTATATGTATACC
This sequence comes from Galagoides demidoff, assembly GCA_963574575.1. Taxonomy (NCBI): domain Eukaryota; kingdom Metazoa; phylum Chordata; class Mammalia; order Primates; family Galagidae; genus Galagoides; species Galagoides demidoff. The sequence continues at coordinate 838 of CAUYQV010062864.1, forward strand.
ATGGGATACTATTGAGCCACTAAAAAAGATGGAGACTTACATCTTTTATATTAACCTGCATGGAGTTGAAATGCATTCTTCTTAATGAAGCATCATAAGAATGGAGGAGCAAGAATCCAATGTACTCAATTAATAGGAAGCCAGTAGATGATTTAATACCCTCATAAGAGAGAAACTCAAATCTATTCAAGGTGGCAGGATGGGGATGGAGAGAGGGTAAGAGGGAGGAGGATGGCTGTGCTCCCTCTTAATGGGCACAATGTTAGGAAGTATACCACACCTCTATAGGGCAGGACACAATTATAAGAGGAACTCTACCTAACTAATGCAAACATTGTAACCTATCTCTCTTTATGCCCTCAAATTAGACTGAAATTAAAGAAAAATTCCAAATGTCCAAGCACTGAGCCTCTACATTAAAAAAAATAAAATGAAGAAGAAGATAGAGAAGAAGAAAAGAAACGCTAATTTGATGTGTATTTGGAAATGTAACAAAGCCAGGAAGAAATTAAGGAAGTTTTCAAGTCGAAGAACGTGAGGACTTACTCTGCCATATATTAAGATATACTACTTATAAATACTTTCATAATTTTAAAATAGAGGGGGTTATGTGAGATTAAACAAGCAGATAAATGGGAGAGAAAGAGAACTAACACAGTCCCACATAAATATGTCATTGGTATATAAAAATCAGTTGGGACAAGGGAAGAATAGACTTTATTTAATAAATCATGTTGAAATAATTAGCTATCTTCCTAGAAGTACAATAAATTTATTGCTTTCTTTCATACTATACCCAAGGACAAATTCCTAATTGAATAATGATGAATGTAAAAAGCCCTTATTTAAAATATTTCTTTACTGAACATAAAATGCATTAATCACAAAGGAAAATGCAATCTTACTTAAAGTTAAAACTTTTGTACCACAAAGACATCAATAATAATGTTAAAAATTACACATTCCAGCTAAGCAACAACAAAAAAACAAAACCAAGTCATAGATCAGCAGAATATTTGTATGTTAATATTATATGCTGATATTTACAATGCATCTATGAAGGAAAATGAATGCAGAATTCCACAAATCTGTAAGAAAAAGTAACATGGCTCATTAAAATATTGAAAATATATTCACAAAAGAGGAAAAACAGTGGCCCAAAATAAATATAAGTCTCACTGATGTGCATGAAGATCAAATTTAAATAATGATCCAGCATTTTACATTCGACAGACACAACACTACAGTATTAATATCAAATACTGGTGAGGATGAAGGGAAATAGTAATGCAAAACTGGTACTTAGATATTGACAATTCACAAAATGGCTCCATCCTAGGAGATGATATTTCAAGCATTCCTCAGGATATACAGAAAATTCCAGGTAAGTGATTGTGCCAGTTTGCTTATGCTACTACAACAAAACACCTGAGACTAGATAATTTATAAATAATAGAAATTTATTCTCCTGGTTCTGGAGGCTGGGAAGCCAAAAATCAAGGTACCAACAGATTGGCAGGAGGGAGGTCTCTGTGCTTCCAAGATGGCACCTGTTGCTGCATCCTCTGGAAGAAGGGAACACTGGGTTCTCAGATAACGGATGGACCAAAAGGGAAAGAGAGAGTTCCCTGCAACCTTGAGCTCTTTGCTAAGAGTGCTAACTCCAAAAACAACACTTGTTGATCTGGGAATTAAGTTTCAACATGAATTTCTGAGGACATACCATTATTTAAAACATAGCAGTGTTTTATAACTTTTTTATTATGTACATGATTTCCATCTCTGATTTAAAAAAAGAATTGACAGTAAAGTTCTAATTTGTCTATTGAAATAATTTCCAGTCTTTTACATTTTAAAGTAAGGATATATCTTCCTGGAATTATAACATTGCATGATTTAGAGAAAATAAGGAGTGTTTCCAAGTGAACAGAGAATTTTGAACTGAAAAATGCCAACGATTGTTCTGATTTAGATTACAAGTTATAAAGTATAATCTCTTCACATTTGATATCCTGTGGTCCTCACTTTTTAATACTCAATTCCTTGTTTCAAGATTAAAATTTCAGATATGTGTTACAGCCTTAGCACCAGTGAATAGATCTGTGGCATATTAAAGTCCCCCACAGCTATATGATCAGATAATAGGTTATATGCAGTCATTTTCAAGAATCTAAAGTAGAATTAAAAGGAAAAAAGCACACCAGGCTTCAATTCCAAGAAAGCAAGAGATAAGTAGATCAGAAACTTCAACAATAGTAATTAGTTGCGTGGGCTCTTAAAAGATCTCAAAAAAGCATGTGGCAACTTAAATATCACTCAACACCACCCCAGTGTCATTCTTCAGTTAGAAATGTTAACTAAAGCTTTTAATGATGACTCTTAGCCGTTGATATTGCTTTTAATTTTCTCACATTAATTTAATCATAATGAATATAAAACTTCTTAATATTTTATATGCTTATATATGAAAGTAGTGGATCAGGGCTGAAATATTTGTCAATATTAATATATTATTGTATACATATTAAAAAGAAGTGAAGATTGAATTCTCAATCTACTTCTTAACACTAACATCTTATTTAAGTTACTTTTATTTCCTTAGTTTCTGTTACCTCATTTTAAAATGAGAACATTATTCTCCACTCCTCAGTCTTGTTTGGTCCTACACAAAGCATTTCATGCTGTGCTGGTACATAAATTGTGCCCACTGAGGTGGGCCTCCCACACTGAATCTGAATGGGCCTGTGTCTTGAATTAACTAGCTCAAAAGCAGGAGTGATGTTCTAGACTAAAGAACCTAGGCATCAAGAAAGAATAGCAACTTCTGCTTTTGCCATTTTGGAATTCCTGAGCTGCCTCAATGAAATCTCATTATCCTACTAGAAAGACCAAATGGAGAGGACCCACGGCAAAGCGTCTCTGAGAACATGTTAAAGGGACATCCAGTGGCCACGTGGCCACCCACACTCTAAGTAAGAAGAGCAGAATTGCCTTGCTGAACCCCATTGACCCAGAGACCCATAAGACATAATAAAATTATGTTTCATAAATACATGGAAGGTGTTTGTGAAGCAGTGATAAACTAAAACAATTATTTCAAAACACCCTGTAGAGCTTTCATTCATTAATTAAAATAAAACCTACTGGGTTTCTATTATGTGCCACGTGCTAAAGTGGGAATACAATGATGAGCTCATGTGGTGAAAGCTCCTCCTCGTTAGAGTCTAATAGACTACAGATATGAAGTCAAATGATTAAAACAAAGTGCTGTGAAGGAAAGTTGTGAAATACTGTGAAAAAATCTCATGTAGTCCACTGGGACATAGAGTCTCCAGAGGAAGTAAATTTGAATGGAAATAAAAAGGATAGGTTGGCATTAACTAGGTAACATGACAGCGGGAGCCATATTTTCCAGCAGAGTCTGTGTGAAGGTTTTTTAATAGGAGGAAAAGATTCCAGGAACCCAAAGGTAACTACCAGGGCTGGAACACTGGGTATAAAGGGATGGGAAGGGACAAGATGGGTTTGACTAGGGCCCACTAAGATTGCGTCTTACAGGTCTTGACAGAAGAGACATAATTCAGGTGCAAAGAGCATACGCTCCCTTATTTCTTTGTGTAAACAAAAGATCTAGCCATGTCTTCAAGATAATTAGTAATGTGATAGATAATTAGTAATATGAGAATAAGATATGTAATTTCAAGCCACACTTGAAATGTACAGAATACAAATTTTCAAAAGCTAAATATCAAGATTCTGCACTGTTTTTAAAGAGCCTCTACATTTCCAATGCAAAGAATTTGTGGATTGCCTCTGGGAACCACAGATCTAGAAGACTAAGAGCTTATGATTGTCTTTCTCAATTTATAAGCAAAAGAAGGGAGGCATAGGGGTGGCTCAAAGGAGTAGAATGCCTGCCCCATATGCTGGAAGTGGCGAGTTCAAACCCAGCCCTGGCCAGAAACTTAAAAAAAAAAAAAAGAAGAAGAAGGGAGGCAGAGGAAGATTAAGCAACATGGCTTTGGTTACACAGCAAACAAACTGTGTAGCTGAGATTCTAACACAGCAAGCTTGACCCCAGAAGCTGCACTTTTAAACCATACATAACAGTAGACCTTGGTCCCATCTCTGATGCAGATGTGAACAACTTCTTTAAGTATCTCAAGCTTTGGGAGTGGTGGTATCTTAGCCAATGAAGTTTATCTGAGCTGTGATTATTGCCAATTAAATGTGTTAGCTCTAAGTTTCTTCATATTTAAACAAAGTTAACTGGGCTGCATGATTCCTTCAGTCTTTCTAAGAAATTATGACTTTTTGTCTACCTCACTTAATCTCTTGAAAATGAAGATAAGTGTACAGTGTGAGATTTTAAAGGAAGTTCATCATTTTCACAGTTGCTCATTACTTCCTTATATACCTGACATATTGGCTGTTCACACTTGTAAGTTCTATGACAATAGGCCTCCAAGTATGTTCCAATGAAGTTAAGGACCTATTAAAATAGAAATAACAGAGTGAGATACATAGGTTCATTTCTCAGGAAATAATAAACCCAGGAAGAATAAACTCAGGTTTGGATTTCTGGTATTGATCTGGGAAAGAGTAGCCCGCCGACAGGTGCAATGAACAGAGCTACACAGGGGCCAAAGTACAGGTGTCACTGTGAACACTGAATCCCCTCAAACAAGGAGTCTAAACAAAGCATAAATGTAAAGGAGTTTCTGAGAGTTTTGCAAACACTTAAAAGAAAGCCTCAGCTGGTATGGAACCTATGTAGTTAGTGGAACCTGATTTGGGTAGTAACATTTACCTTAGAAAACGTGAATGAACTTGAGAAATAATGATATGGTACAAAGACTGAAGTGCTGCAGAGACTGAATAAATTACCTGGGGCATCTTTTTTGATTGATACAGGAAAGAGGGTCCAAATTTCTTTTCCCTTCCTTCCCTTTGCATGACCTTACCCCTTTTATCTGTTAAATTAAATAAAATTTAATTTAATCTAAACCCTTATTTAGTGTTAGACTATGAAGGAATATTCTAAATATAACCACAATATTTTTTCACCTGTAAAAATATCCATCACTAACTCAGAACTTACTTATTTAAACAATTCAGTTTATTGTGATAAATGAGAGGATCGGTCCATTCTATACTTGAAAGATTTTTAAATAATGGTTAAATAATAATTAAATTAATTAAATGCTGTTCAACACCAAGAGCAGGAAATTCAGACACATGAAATTTCCAGAAAAATACACATGGTATTTTTCATTAAATTAATAATTATTCTTTTTTCCCTATGGACAGATTTCCTTTCAAAAATTTATCCTGAAATGTCATTGAACCAGGACTTGAGAGATTATCATAGTAGATAAAAGTAGAATGTTTTCTCTATTTTGTCCAGGGGACAATTTCTAGTCATCTTGCTCCCCCACATGGATTAATATCTGACAAGAGGGAAGTACTTTTCATAATGTATTTCTAAGAAAATACATCCATTGATACAGATACCAAATTTATTTTTTGACGCTTATTTTTTTTCTTAAAAAGTATTGTTCTCATGGTAGAGAGGCATTTTAATGTCTCCACACATAAAATATAACAAATCACAAAAGTGAAGGAGAAATAACCTTTATTTTAAAGGAACACAAAGTTTTATTCATATCTGCAGTTGGTTTTAATTATCTTAAGATATTGTGATCATACGCCATTCAAATATTCAGAGATTTTACATATATATGTAATTGGAAGTAGGATAGGTATATTTTTAAATAAATTCTATGTTTCACATTGTTATGTAAGTAAAATTTGAATATTTAATGTGTTAATTTTGTCCCTTCAAATTATTTATAAAAATTACAGATTGGAGTATTTTCGTATTTAAGATCTATAAACCTGAGGAGACAGATGGCTAAATACTGGATAGATAAATAAAAATAATGATTAATTCAAGAAAGGTTACTAACAGTACACATGTCCATCACATTTGTTCACTCTACTTTTGCTATAATTTGAATATTGAGGGCATTTTTAATTAGAAAAATAATTTTGGTATTTCATTTTCCCTGAAGAGGCTTTCTTAATGTGTTAGTAGGAATCACCTTTGCTTATTTACGTTGAAGCTCATTCCTAAAGTGTTGCATATATTTTGTATCTTATTTGTAGGTAGAGTTTATATTAAAGTTATATGTCTTTTATAAAATTTCAGAATATTGCGGGGCACACATGTTTTGGTTACCTAATTTTCTTTTGTGCATTTTAAGTCCGTTACAAGTATGCCATTCACCCAGAACGTGTGCATGACACCAGTCATGTGTGAATTAACGCAACTCCTTCTCCCCATCCCACCTGCTATTCAATTTCTGCTGCATTTATTTACCTTCATGCAAGTAAGTGTTGATCAACTAGTTTCAATTTAGTCTTGAGTACCAGTGGTGTTGGTTTTTCCATTCTTGTGATACTTACTTAGAAGAATGGTCTCCAGTTTCATCCAGGTTGTTATAAAAAATACTAAATCACCAAATTCTTTTTATGGCTGAGTGGTACTCCATGGTGTACATATCCCACGTTTTATTAATCCACTCATGTATTGATGAAATGTGGGTTGTTTCCAATTCTTTGTGATTGTGAATTGGGCTGCCATAAACATTCAAGTGCAAGTGTCTTTGTTATAAAATGTCCTTTTTTCCTTTGGGTAAATACCCAGTATGAGGATTTCTGGATCAAATGGTTGGTCTGCTTTTACTTCTTTGGGGTATCTCCATTCTACTTTCCATAGTAGTACCAGTCTGCAGACCTACTAACAGTGTCTAAGTGTTACTTTCTCTCCACAGCCATCCCAGCCTCTACTTTCTGGGGACATTTTGATGAAATCCATTCTCACCAGAATTAGTCTCATTGTGATTTTAATTTGTATATCCCTGATGATTAGAGAAACTGAGCACTTTTTTTCAGTTGTTTTTGGCTGTTAGACTATCTCCATTTGAAAAGTTTCTGTTCATGTCTTTGGTCCACTTTTTTGAATTCTTTATTAATCATAACTATCAGAAAAAAATGTTTCAAGATGCTTTTTAGAACCATTTAGAAATCACACATTTTGGTAGCAAGTTCATCCCTTACTATTTAATAGAATGTTAACAAAATAGTTCAGTCAGGTAAATATAATAAAGCTAAGAAAAGAAACTAAAAAAAATATCACTATATACATTAATGCATATATGGGGTGCAATGTGCTGATTTGATATTGGACTTAAACTTGACCCACAGACTTTGGTCCTCTTTTTAATGGAGTTGATTTTTTTTTTCATGCTGATTTGCTTGAGCTCTTTGTGGATTCTGGTTATCAGGCATTTGTCAGATGTAGAGGATGCAAATATTTTCCCCCATTCTATAAGTTGTCTATTTCCTCTATTCATTGCGTCCTTAGTTGTGCATAAAATTTTTAATTTGATCAGGTGTCATTTGTTTATTTTTGCTGTTTCAAAATAAAATTGTCAGGGAAATGATTTAGGGTCTGAGTTTGAGGCTTATAGAATAAGTTGATGGCTTATTTCAATTATTTTTATCTGCCTTGTTTCTTGGAAAAAAGTTTAGAGTCTACAGAAAATAATGTGTGAAATCCCCAGGAAAAATAAGAAAAGTATAAATAACAAAAAAGTTTAAAATTTACTTCAAATATAAATATTTAACGATAGTTGAAATACGATAGTTAAAACACATATGTTCATAAGCAGTAAGTCCTGAGATCCCACTGAACTATAATGAATACTTGAAAAAGTTATAAACTCACAGGCATAACTTTGAGAAAAGAAGTAACACCAAAGAATAAATGTAACAAAATTTTGAAAAAGAGAAAGTGGATTAGTGAATCATAAATGAATCAATAAAATATAAAGAGCTGAAAATTGGCTCAACAACCTGCAGGGGGGTAGGCAACAGAAAACAAATTAATCTGCATCTCAGAATGTCCAAAAGGGAAAAAATAGATGTAACACACACACACACACACACATGAGTCCTATCACACCTAAGAATATTGGTGAGACCAAGAAAAGAGACCTAAGTAATAGCTTGATTCCAACCTGATTATCCTCCTCTAAAAGCCCAAACATCAAATCACTCCCTCACATAGGCCTCTTTCTGCATTTTCTAGGCTGCCTTAACAGATTATCACAAACTGAGTGATTTGTTTGTCCTTTATTTTTTTTTAATTTCAGAATATTTGAAGGGCCATGTGTTTTGTTTACATACTGTTTTTTGCACAAATTGAGTCGACATTGTAAGCGTGCCCTCCACCCCGTGTGCATCACACTCCTCGCCCTCTCCCAGCTTGATTTTTACTGAGATTTACCTCCACATGTGCACGTTAGAGTCAAGTGATCAGCTCCAACCTGGTACTGAAGACTTGTATTTGTTTCTCCATTCCTGTGAAGTTTCACTTAGAAAAATCATCCCCAGCTCCATCCAAGTTCTCACTAGAGATACTAGATAGCCATTTTTTATGGCTGAGTAATACTCCATAGTATGCACATACCACTTTTTATTAGTTCCAGTAGGCGTTTGGGTGGGCATTTGGGTTGTTTCCACGTCTGCAATTGTGAATTGTGATGCTACAAGCATTCATGTGCAGGTGTGTGGTTTTAAGCAACAAAAATGTATTCTTTTGTAGTTCTGGAGGCAAAAGTCTGAAATCAAGGTATCCGTAGGACTGTTCCCCCTCTGAGGGATCTAGGGAAGCAGACTTCTTTCCTCTTAGCCTCTGGTGATTGCTGGCAGTCCTTAGCTTCTGTGGCTTGTAGCTGCATCACTCCAGTCTCTGCCATCATCTTGACTTAGTTTTCTTCCCTCTGCGTGTCTTTGAATCTCCCTCTCTTTTCTCTTATAAAGACACCAGTATTTGGATTTAGGGCCCAATCTAATCCACTATAACCTGAACTTGACTTTAGAAATTACATCTGTGAAACCCTATGTCCATATAAAGACACATTCTGAGGTTTCCTGTGAACACTATTCAACTCAGTACAGATTCTCTGCATTTTCTTGTTTCAAGTGTGACATCATTGACACAACCTGTATATTCTCTTCCTTTGGCAATGAGTGGGATCTCATGGTGATAATTAGGGGTAGATCCATGAGAAGAAAGAGAAAAAAGGAATTTGGGTCATAAAAATAAAAACAAATCAAAAACAAACAAAACTATGTGCCTGTTGGAATAACTGCTTCTAAAGAATTCTATATCACAAATATGTATTTTAATTCAATGATATATGTGTATTAAAAATATGTGTCACTGTATAAACTAAGATTTAGACCTATCAAAAATAAGTATCATTTTGGTCTTCTACATGAGAAAGATAATTTAATGGACATGTTTATCATCTCTTCTCATAGTCTTCAAATATAAAATTTCTTTTTAAAATCAGAGTGAAAAAGACTCAAAATACATTACTTCAGCCATTTACAAATACATTTCTTTGGTTGTAATACATTCTATACTTCTGCATATACTTTCGATTTAAGAAATAACTGTTTGAAACATCCTTTTCCCTAAAATCATGCTGCAAAATAGATTCACTCTGTCATTTAATGTTTGTTTTCATAAAGATCTTTTTTCATTTTTTTCAGGAGTATGTCAAATAAGCAAAACAGCAATTATAGATGCCATGTATCTGCAGAGGACTTTGTATGATTTATTTTTGTGGAGAATGAAAACAACTATGCAGATTTCTCTTCCCTTTCTTTATCTTCTGGAAATCCTAAACTCAAATGTGCCATTCACATTTCTGACATCTATTCATTCTGATCCTTTCCAGTATGATTTCTATTATGTTTTATATTTCAAGATATTTATTGTTCTGCTGGGATAAATGTGTGTTGATGTAATGGGTAAGAAAATAAGAGTTTTCATATAAATCTGGCTTCAATACTTGTGAAATCTAACAAGACACTTAACGAAGTCTCAGGAATTTTGTTGTATTTGAAAAGAAGGATAATATGGTCTACCTTTCCAGACATTATAAAAATTAAAGGAAAGCGTGTTTACAGCACAGAGCATTGTGCCATGTTAATTCATTTGTCTATTCATTTTACTTCTCTAACTACTTATTAAATTTATGTATTAAGGATTATATTATTGTGTGAAGATTACAATGTTTGGTGATCAGACATAAAATATGACCTACCTACTGAACTTTAAGATCATTCAAGACCAATAAATGGGAGTACAGTTACTAGAATTCTAATGCTTATGGTGATAAATTCTACATTAAAAAAACTCACAACAGACCTAAATTTTATTTGCCTCATATTAATCTAATTTTTTTCTTTCTTTCTTTTTTTTTTTTTTTGCAGTTTTTGGCCAAGGCTGGGTTTGAACCCGCCACCTCTGGCATATGGGGCCAATGCCCTACTCCTTTGAGCCACAGGCGCCACCCTAATCTATTTTTAGTAATATGTATTGACTCTGTAGGTTTTATTACCAGGTACTGTTTGACCTGCAATTTCTCCTCTACATGTACTCATCTTTGCAATGTTGACTTAATCTACAGACTTCTGCTACATCAGGATGAGTAATAAAATAGCACAACAGATGCAAACCCTTCCCACTGTAACTTCAGTGCGGTGTAAGGAGACCCAGACGCTTCTCCCTCCCCCTCATGCACTCCTGCCACCTGTGAGTCAACAGAGACATGATTTCATATCTACTCATCTTTGTATCCAACAGAGTGGTGAGTGAAGTGTTTTATGTTCCAAATAAGTATTTCTGGAATTGCACTGAAGTCTGTAGATTTGGAG
>CAUYQV010062866.1:0-33234 GCA_963574575.1 Galagoides demidoff
GGGCGCCTGTGGTCCCAGCTACTTGGTAGGCAGAGGCAGGAGACTCGCTTGAGCCCAGGAGTTGGAGGTTGCTATGAGCTGTGATGCCATGGCACTCTACCCAGGGGGATAGCTTGAGGCTTCGTCTCAAAAAAAAAAAAAAATAAAATAAAATGCAAAACCCAGGTAGGGGGAGGCTGATTTTAAGAGACATGATTAAGCTGGGTGTGGTTGGCTTACTCCTGTAATTCTAGCACTCTGGGAGGCCAAGGTGGGAAGACTGCTTGAGCTCAGGAGTTCAAGACCACTCTGAGCAAGAGCGAGACCCCTGTCTCTACTAAAAAAACAGAAAAATTAACTGGGCATTGTGGTGGGCAACTGTAGTCCCAGCTACTTGGGTGGCTGAGGCAGGGGGATTGCTTGAACTCAAGAGGTTTGAGCAAGGCTGAGGCCACGGCACTCTATCCAGGGTGACAGATTGAGACTCTGTATCCAAAACAACAACAACAAATATATATATATATATGAGATTAATAAAGACAGTGAAAGGTTAAAAGTAAAGTAAAAAGAGAAAAAAGACAATAATCATAAGACTCTCAGGCAAACACAAATACCCATTCCAAAACATCAGTGGATCACTGATCATTCACCACCAATAGTACAATTCTAAACTCCAGGTGTCTAATATAGTGGTTCTCAACCAGTGGGTTGCAACCCACAGGTACTGTATTAAAGGGCTGCAGCATTAGGAAAGTTGAGAACCACTGGCCTAATATATCTTCAAAATATAAAGCAAATTAGAATTAAAAGAAGAAATGGACAAACTCACTGTTTTCTACATCATAGAAAGTGATATGATAGACATGTTCCCTAAATAAAACACAATTACTTTGAAACAATAATAAACTCATCTTCTGATGAATACAGCCCTTCCCCATTTCAGCCTTGTTTCCACACCTAATGTCAACTGGCCCTTGGAGCTGATGAGTGGGATGACTGTTTCACATCTGGCCTCTGCAGACCCTCAATCCTCTGCTCCTCCTCACCCAGAGGAAGTCTCTTCTGCCACCTACTACCCCCCTTCTGAGTCTCCTCCTGTCACTATAGAGGAACTATCGCTCTCCTTTCCAGCACTAACTCCACTTCTTCTCATCCACCTAGGGATAAGCCCAACAGTTGCTCCTTTTCTTTCCTGCATAATGAATGCCTCTTCTCCAACAAGGTCATTCCCAGAAACACAAATGTGCTTTCCTGCTGCTCCATTAAAAAAAAAAAAAAAAGTCCCTCTCCTTTGGTTCTATGTCCTTCCATTTCTTTGCTTGATGAATGAAGAAATAGTCATTCCTGGAGTGGTCTACACTTGCAGTCTCCAATTACTCTTCCTGCTTTCTTTTCATCTTTCTACCAGGGCACCCACCCCTGCCCTATAATCACCATTCCACCAAAATGCCTCCTCTGAGGTCTCTAACAACCTCTGCATTTCCATTTCCAGCTCTGTGTGCCCATGGGCTGTCTTTGACACAGTGGATTCTCTTTTCCTGGAAACTTTTAATTGACTTCCAATTGCTCTTCCCTTGATCTTCCTTTTAATTCCCAGTGTTAAGTGCTGGTGTCTCAAGGATCAAGCCTGGGATTGCCAGCCTTCTCCACTTTGTAGGCATTATCATCTCTCTTTTTCTTTGAGAGAGGGTCTCACTCTGTCTGTCACTCAGATTAGAGTGCAATGATAGCCCATTGCCTACTCCACCTCCTGGCTCTAGCTCCTGAATGACTCCCAAATACTATCTTCAAACTGGACCTATCCCTAGCTTTACATATCCTTCTGCCTGCCTGACTTCTCTACTTATGTCTAAGACAGCATATACAATTAAACATCTTTAAAACTGAACTGACTTTCCCCAGATATCTGCATACCTTACAGATGTCCCCATTTCATCTTTACTTAAACTCCAAACCATTTTGACTCCTTTCACACTTATCTTATATCCAGTCTGGTAGGAAATCCTGCTACCTTTAAAGAGATCCAGAACCTGATCCCTCTTTGAAGCCTCCACTGTCATCTTCTCTATTTTCTACCCCAGATTATTATTACATCCTCTTCACTCATTTCCCAACTTCCATTTGTATAACACCCCCAACCCAGTCTTATCTGAACAGAGAAGCCAAGGTTAATCCTTTTTAAAAATACCAAATTGCAGCACTCAAAAAACTTTCCAGTGAGTTCTCTTTTTGGAGTAAAACCAACTAAGCCTTTTGTAATGGCCTGAAGCCCCCTGTGATCTGAGGAGCCCCCACTCTGACTTCATCTCCCATCTGTCTTCTCTGGCTCACAGCTACAGTCCCCTGGCTGCCTTCTCTCAGCTTTGAACATGTCAGGCACTTGCCCACCACACTCATCTGCCCTGCTATTCCCTCTGCCTGGAAGGCTCTTCTTCCCAGATCCCTACAGCCTTCTCTCTCTCTCTCCCTTCTGATTTCTGCTCCAACATCACCTCAAGAGGGAGGCCTTCCCTGACCACCCTACCCACGACAGCAACATCTTCCCGGCCATGCACACACACCATCCTGCTCTCACTGCTGGTGGTTATTGATTATCGTATTTAGTTATTTCGTGTCTCTTCTCATGAAAATGTAGGCTACAGGAAGACAGGGACTTTGCTTTGTTCACTGATATGTCTCTAGAAGCTACAATGGAAACTGGCACATGGCAAGTACTCAGTAAATATTCACTGACTAACTCATGGTCAGGACTAAGGGAGGGATGTGAATCTATTGTTCCACACTGTCCTGAAGCTCCTTGCTACACAGTTAGACAAGATATCAGTAAGATCACAGAGACAAAATTTCCATTCATGTTGCAAATAATAGGATTTATGATGCAAATGCAAGGTTGATGGACACAAGATCAATATATAAGCATCAACATCATTTCTATCTGCTAGCAATAACTAATAAGAATAGGCACATATTTAAAAAATGATCCATTTCCCAAAAGAAAAACTAGAAAGTACCAAGAAAAAACCTAATAAAAATATGCAAGACCTTCATGGAGAAATTAGTCAAACTTCTAGAATAGAAGTATATAAAAGGATTCCTGAATGAATGGAGAGCGAAAATTGATTCATAGCTATGAAGAGTCAGTATTTTGCAGGTATCAGTTCTTCCCAAATTAATCTGCAAGTTTACTCTACTTCCAGTTAACATTCCAACAGAAATTTTCTGAGGAACTTGATATGCTAATTCCATAATTTGTATTAAAAGAATGAAAATACAAGAAGAGTCTTTCCACAAAAAGGATGTCCTATCAGATACCAAGGCATGCTATCTGATGCTGTGGTGATTAAGTTACACTAAAACAGAAACAGCCCAAAGAGGAACGGAACAGAGCCGCCAAAAATATATCCCTCCATGTGCTGCACGTGAGGGAATTACGATTATGACAGATTAGCATCACTAATCAGTGAGGAAAGTAAGGGCCTTCAGTAACTGTGAAACTATGAAAAAATGAGATCCTAGCAGGTACAAATACATAAACTGCTGATGGATTAAATAGCCAAATATGAAAAAACAAAAAACCCCCCAAAACTTTGAAGCCTTGAAAAAAATTTCTGTGCTGATGGAACACAGAAGGTGTTCTTAAGAATGAAAGGTGCAAATAAAAGATGGATACGAAACTATGAGAATTAAAAATTACTATAATAAATGAAATCATTAATTTTATTTATTTATTTTTTTTAGAGACAGAGTCTCACTTTATCGCCCTCGGTAGAGTGCTGTGGCATCACAGCTCAGAGCAACCTCCAACTCCTGGGCTTAAGCGATTCTCTTGCCTCAGCCTCCTGAGTAGCTGGGACTACAGGTGCCTGCCACAATGCTTGGGTATTTTTTTGTTGTTGCAGTTTGGCCAGGGCCAGGTTCAAACCCACCACCCTTGGTATACGGGCCTGGCGCCCTACCCACTGAGCCACAGGCACTGGTCCAGAAATCATTAATTTTAAAGGACAAGCAATAGTATGGGAGAAAATATTGGTCATATATACAGTAAATATCTATATATGTAAAAGACTACAAATCAGTTTTACAAATGTAATCTAACAGAAAAATGATGGCATATACACATATGAGTAATTCACAGGAGTAAAATGGCTGATAGTCCAAATGGCTAATAAGTAAATAGAAAATGTGCACAGCTGCTCTAGTAACCAAGTAAATGCAAAATAAATCAACTGGATATAATTTTCCACTTATCAAATCAATTTAAATTCTGACAGAATCAAATGTCAGAATACTAGGGAAAAAGAAATTTTCAAGCACTATTAGCATAAGGGTAATTTGATATAACCTCTTTAGAAAGCAGTCAGGCTGAACTGATTAACATATGGACATATGGTCCCTCTTACCCAGTGATTTTGTCCAAGGTAAAAATACCTTAGAGAAATTCTCTCATATGTCATGACAGAGCGGTGTGTACCAATGCTGACAAAAAACAATGACAACACCTAAACATCATTAGGAAAATGGCCAAAGAAAATGTAGGATAGCTGTCATCAGTCACCACTCATTAGCCAGGGCCAAGCACTCTGCACACAGGGTCTCATCTGAACCTTCACCGAACAGAGAAGGACAAGTAGAGCCACTGCCCATGCTCACACAACTGCTGAATGGCAGAGCACTTCACCTCCGTACACCTGCTCCCTTGTCTTCAAGATGGGATTTTTGGGGTTTTTTTTGCAGTTGTTTAGCCAGCCTTGGTATATGTGCCTGGTGCTGAAACCACTGTGCTACAGGCGCTGAGCCTCAAGATGGGATCTTAATAGCTCTGACCTCACAGGGGAGCAGGGAGTAAACAAGATAGTGCTGGCTCCTGGGGAGCCCTTCTGTTTTGAAGGTTCTGATTCTCCACTCACTCTTATCAGCCCTGACCTGTCTCCTAGCCACAGCAGTTTCTTTTCATCTCCACTTCCCCCTGTGGCAAGAAAGAGAACTGCATAAACTGACTTCTATAATCTTGTTTTTTCCATGAGCCCCTCCTTATCCAACCAAGTACTCTCTGCCTCCTGCCTCCCTCTTTCAAGATAATGGCTTCTCCATCTCACCGTGGCCCAAACCAGGAAAGTTGGAGCTGTCCAGCTGACTTCTGGCCATGGGCCCCTTTATCTGGTCAGACACCAAATCCAGTCCATTCTAATGTTCAGAAACATTTCTTTTGTCTATTCAGTCATTCCCCTAACCCCTAGCTGCTAATGCATTTTCTACACTGCAATCTGAGTGATTTATCTTAAAAAGAAAATCTAACTGCCTTCTTGTTGCTCCAGAGCCCCCAATAGCTCTCCCCTGCCTACAGGGTAGTGTCTGAGCCCTTCATAGTCAGACTGATATTCTTGGGACCCACCATCACCCACTCCCCTCCTCTCTTCAGTTGTGGTTCCTGGGAACGTGCCATGCCCTTCCTGTGTCTGTGCCTTTGCACATGCTGCTCCCTCCATTAGGAACGCCCTTCCTCTCCCCCAGCCTGCAGGTATCTCCCGCAGTTCAACTTGGTAAAACTTGCAGATCTAAGAAGAGTAACCTTAAAACTTGTGGCCCATGAGTCAAACAGGGCTGTGAGTGGATGGATGTACACAATTTGGTCAGAGAGCATGGCAATGCATGGCAACATCAACAAGAGTTGTGGTCCTTAGACATATGAAGTATTTTTTACAACAGCCAAAAGGTGGAAGCAACTCAAGCATCCATTCACAGATCAGATGCACGGACACATGAAATGTGGCCTATCCATACAGCAGAGTGTTAGCCTCAGAAAGGAAGGAAATTCCGACATATGCTATGACATGAGTGAACCTTAAGGACATTATGCTACATAAAATAAACCAGTCATAACACAAATGCTGTATGATTCCATTTAATATGAGGTACTTAGAGTAGTCAAACTCCCAGACAGAAAAAGAAGGTGGGTGCTAGGACTAAGGGGAGAAGAGGATGGAGAGTTAGTGTTTGGTGGGTACAGAGTTTCATTTGGGGAAGATAAAAAAGTTCTGGAGATGGGCTCGGTGCCTGTGGCTCAAGCAGCTAGGGCGTCAGCCACATACACCTAAGGTGGTGGGTTCAAATCCAGCCCGGGCTCGCCAAACAACAATGATGGCTGCAACCAAAAAAAAAAATAGCTGGGTGTTGTAATGCCAGCTTGAGGTGCTGTCTCAAAAAAAAAAAAGTTCTGGAGATGGATGGGTGATGGCTGTACAATGGTGTCAAAGTACTTGCTCATGCCACAGAACTATACACTTGGTTAAAATGTATATACAGAGAGTACTAATGTTATAGTACTTGTAAATGTTATATACAGAGAGTACCAAAAAAATGTACAGGGTGGTGCCTGTGGCTCAAGGAGTAGGGTGCCAGTCCCATATATTGGAGGTGGTGGGTTCAAATCCAGCCCCAGCCAAAAACTGCACCAAATAAATAAATAAATAAAGTACACACAAGAAAGGAAGAAAATGTATTAAAATTGTATTATTCAATACTTATGCAATTATAAGAGGTGCTCAAATGTGATTTGTATATACTGAGTATTAAAATTGTTACTGAGTAAAACTAAATAGTTTTTTTCCTTTCTTAACATGTGTATATATACTTTGGCTCCCTCTGTATTTTAAACACAATTTAAAAAATGATAGTGTCTGGGCTTGGCGCCTGTGGCTCAATTGGCTAAGGCGCCAGCCACGTACACCTAAGGTGGCGGGTTCGAATCCCCAGCCCGGGCCCACCAAACAACAATGATGGCTGCAACCAAAAAAATGGCCGGGCGTTGTGGTGGGCGCCTGTAGTCCCAGCTTGGGAGGCTGAGGCAGGAGACTCACTTGAGCCCAGGAGTTGGAGGTTGCTGTGAGCTGTGATGCCATGGCACTCTACCCAGGGGGATATCTTGAGGCTCCATCTCAAAAAAAAAAAAATGATAGTGTCTGAAAAGAGCCAAGTGTAGTGGCTCATACCTGTAATCTCAGCACTTTGGGAAGGTGAAGCAGGAGGATCACATGACCCCAAAAGTTTGAGATCAACTTGACAATATGGTGAGACTTCACCTTATGAAAAAATGAGCTGGGTGTGGTAGTACCCCCTCTTCCCCATAATCCCAGCTACTTGGGAGGCTGAGGTGGAAGGATTGCTTGAGCTCAGGAGTTCAAGGCTACAGTGAGTTACGTGCCACTGCACTCCAGCCTGAGTAACAGAGTAAGACCCTGTCTCTACAAGGGGAAAAAAGTCTGAAAAGTTTAAAGGTCTTTAGATTTAGACAGGAAGGGAATGCAAAATCTCTTGGAGAGGGGAAGTCACATGGGTGGGCACTGTTGACTTCCCTGAGTAGTCAGAATATTTATCTTGGATCTAGGACATGAGCTGTGTAACTAGATCTGTCATAGTTACTGATGCAGAGCTATGATAAAAAGGGCTCCATCTAGAATTTGTGGTCAGCAACAGGAGTTTGGTCATCAAGAAAAGTCATGTTGAAAAGCTCTCCTTCCCTCTAGTTAGACAGGAAGGTAATATTGGTATTGTTTGGCATGAAGAAGGTAAGTTTCTTCTCATCCCAGAAAGAAATTTTAAGAGTATAGTAAAGTGTAAGGGAGCCAAGCCTGCTGTATCACCATTTTGACATTAAGCAATCTGCACCTCCAACTTACTGTCTTCATCTGTGCTGCTCAGTACAGCAGCTGCCAGCACATGTGGTAAGTAAGCACCTGAGTGTGGCCTGTCTGAACTGATGTGCTCTGAGAGTAACATATACACTGGATCTTTTTTTTTTTTTTTTTGAGACAGAGTCTCAAGCTCTTACCCTGGGTAGATAGAGTGCTGTAGCATTATACCTCAGTCATAGCTCACAGCAACCTTCAACTCAGGCTCAAGTGATCCTCTTGCCTCATTTTTTTTCTTTTGTTTTTTTAATTTTTTTTTAAAGAGTTTTTGGCCAGGGCTGGGTTTGAACCTGCCACCCCCGGTATATGGGGCCGGCACCCTACTCCTTGAGCCACACATACCACCCTAGTTTTTCTATTTTTAGTAGAGATTGGGTCTCACTTTTTGCTCAGGCTGGTCTTGAACTCTTAAGCTTGAGCAATCCACCGCCTTAGCCTCCCAGAGTGCTAGGATTACAGGTGTGAGACACCGTGCCTGGCCCATATACACTGGATCTTAAAGACTTAGTATGAAAAGAAATGTAAAATATCTCAGTAATTTTTTGTATTGAATACATGCTGAAAAACATAGGTTTGAATTGCCTGGGTCCTCTTATATGTGATTTTCTTCCACTTCTGGCACCCTTTGAGACAGTAAGACCATCCCCTCCCCTTCTTCCTCCTTAGCATACTCAATGCAAATGAAACTCTTATGATGACCCACTTTCACTTAATTAACAGTAAATGTATTTTTTCTCCCTTACGATATTCTTAATATCATTTTCTTTTCCCTAGCTTATTTTATTGTAGGGATATATATACAACACATAATAAATATACAAAATATGTGCTAATCTATTTATGTTATGGTAAAACTTCTTGTCAAAAACAGGCTATTTGTAATTTAAGTTTTTAGGAAGTAAAAAATTAGATGTAGGCTGGTATAATGTCTTACTGTCATCCCAGCATTATGGGAAGCCAAGGCAGGAGGATTACATGAGGTCAGGAGTTTGAGATCAGCCTGAGCAAAATAAGACCTAGTCTCCACAAAAAAAAGGAAAAATTAGCTAGGTGTATTGGCGCACACCTATAGTCCCAGCTACTTAGGAGCCTGAAGCAGGAGGATCACTTGAGGTTGCTGTGAGATATGATCACATTATTGTCCTCCCACATAGTGAGATATTATCTTAACAATTTTTTTTTTTTAGACAGATTTTCACTATGTTGCCCTCAGTGCGTCACAGCTCATAGCAACCTCACACTTTTGGGCTTAAGTGATTTTCTTGCCTCAGCCTCCCAAGTAGCTGGGACTACAGGTGCCCACCACAACGCTTGGCTATTTTTTGGTTGTAGTTGTTGTTTGGCAGGCTCAGGCTGGATTCAAACCTGCCAGTTCCAGTGAATGTGGCTGATGCCTTAGCTGCTGAGCTAAGGTGCGGAGGATTCTTTTTTTTTTTTTTTTTTTTGAGACAGAGGCTCAAGCTGTCCCCCTGGGTAGAGTGCCGTGGCTTCACAGCTCAAAGCTGTGCAACCTCCAACTCCTGGGCTCAAGCAAGTCTCCTGCCTCAGCCTCCCAAGTACCTGGGACCACAGGTGCCCGCCACAACACCGGGCTTTGTTTTGGTTGCAGCCATCATTGTTTGGCGGTTCCGGGCTGGATTTGAACCCGCCACCTTAGGTGTTTGTGGCTGGTGCCTTAGCCACTTGAGCCACAGGCGCCAAACCGGTGCTGAGGATTCTTAACAATTTTTTTAAAAAGTAATTATCCAGTTTTGGGCAGCGCCTGTGGCTCAAAGGAGTAGGGTGCCGGCCCCATATGCTAGAGGTGGCGTGTTCAAACCCAGCCCCAGCCAAAAACTGGAAAAAAAAAATTATCCAGTTTTTTATCAAAAGTAATGTTTATTCATCACTGGACAACAGTATGTATTGTTTTCTTTCTTTTCTTTCCCCTATAGATATAAACTGCACATTGCAGGAAAAAAACTCAGGTTACGTTACAGTGTGCTTGGGCAAAGTACCCATTTATTTCAAACTACAGTTGGTGACTTAGTTTCTAGTTAATTATTTTAATGATTACATTTTAAATATTATTTATTTATTTAGACAGAGTCTCACTACATCATCCTCGGCGGTAGAGTGCTGTAGTGTCACAGCTCATAGCAACCTCAAACTCTTGGGCCTAAGTGATTCTCTTGCCTCAGCCTCTTGAGTAGCTGAGACTACAGGCACCTGCCACAATGCCAGCCATCTTTTTGTTGCAGTTGTCATTGTTGTTCAGCAGGCCTGGGCCAGGCTCAAACTCACCAACCTCGGTGTATGTGGCTGGCGCCCTACTCACTGAGCTACAGGCGCCAGGCCTAAATAGTTTAATATTCTTTTCAAAGGAATCAGCATTTGCATTTATCCCTTCACTGTTTTAAATTTTTCTATTTTATTAATTATAGCTTATCTTTAATTCTCTCTTCCTTGTTTCTTTTGGCTATTTTACCATGCTTTTTAAATTTCTTAAGATTAATTTTAAATTCTTTTAAATCTTTATCCATTAATAAAGGAGGCAATGAAGACCACACATTTTCTAGTATGGCTGTTGCTAAGGTCTTACAGGTTTTAGCATGAAGTGTTCTTTCCACTGCCTTCCAGGTAGTTTGTAATTTTGCTTTTCCTTTTCTCTTTTGATCCACATGACTTCCTCTTTATCATTTTTACTGGTTTGCTCAAATTCTAGTGCCTATATTTCCCCTTATTAATTTGGACATTCCACTGTACTTCTCTGTGGTTACCTTACCTTTCCTCAAACTGACCATCAGATGCATATTTCTTCATTATCATTGGAAAACAAGATAGCAATAATTTCCCCTATCCCAATAGGGGAAATTTCCTGTGTTATTCCTTCCTACTCCTGACTTGGGGCCTCAATTTTAGTATTTTTTTGGTTTTGTTTTTGAGACAAAGTCGCTCTCTGTTGCCGTGGGTAGAGTGCTGTGGCGTCATCATAGTTTATAGCAACTTCAATCGCTTGGGCTCAGGCGATCCTTTTGTCTCAGTCTCCCCAGTAGTTGAGACAACAGGTGCCTGCCATGATGCCTGGCTAGTTTTTTCTACTTGTAGTAGAGATGGGGGGTCTTTGCTCTTGTTCAGGCTGGTCTCAAACTCCTGAGTTCAAGCAATCTACCTGCCTAGGCCTCCCAGAGTGCTAGGATTATAGATGTGAGCCATTGTGCCTGGGTTTTTTTTTTTTTTTTTTTTTTGAGACAAAGTCTCATTTTGTTGCCAAGGCTGGAGTGTAGTGGCATGATCATAGCTCACTATAACCTTGAACTCCTGGGCTCAAAGATCCTCCTGCCTCAGTCTCCTGAGGAGCTAAGACTACAGGCGTGTACCACCATACTCGGCTAATGTTTTAATATTTTTTTGTAGAGATGGGGGGGTCTCAGTATGTTGTTGAGGCTGGTTTTGAACTTGGCTTCAAGCCATCCTCCCACCTCAGCCTCCAAAAGTGCCAGGGTTATAGGCATGAACCACCATGGCTGGCCAAGGCCTCACATTTAAATATGTATAAATAACCAAAGATCACTGGACATTTCCAAAAAGCTTCCAATATGAAAGACAAATAGAAAACAGGAACCTAAAGAAATGGAAACACAGGGAAACTTGAAAACAAACATATATACATATATATATGTGAGTCTCACAAGGAAATACTGTACTCATAAGACGAGGAGAAAATATTATGAAAAAGCAATATTTAGATGGACAGAGTAATACCTCCAATTTCAATAGGTTTCTCCAACAAAGATATACAAATAGCCAATAAGCACATGCAAAGGGTGCTCAAAACAACTAGTCATCATGGAAATGCAAATCAAAACCACACGCACACCACTTTATATCCACTAGGATGGCTATCATCAAAAAGCCGTGATTACAAGCATTGGCAGGGATACTGAAAAATTAGAACCCTTGTACGATGCTGATAAGAATGTGAGATGATGCAGCTGCTTTGGGAAAACAGTCTGGCAGTTTCTCAAAACTGTGAACACAAAGTTATTATATGACCCAGCAATTCCACTCCTAGGTATACACCCCAAAGAAATGAATATATATCCATACAAAAACTTGTACACAAATGTTCATAGCAGCATTTTTTTTAAACAGGCAAGGTCTCACTGTCTTGTCCAGGCTAGAGTGTAGTGGCATGATCATAACTCACTATGGAGCACATAAGGAGCCTTGAACTCTGGGCTCAAGCAGTCCTCTTGCCTTAGCCCTCAGGTAGGTGCTCACCATCACCCTGGGTGATTCTTTTTTAAGAGGCAGAGTTTTGTTGGGTTACCCAAGTTGGTCTTGAACTCCTGGCTTCAAGCAATCTTCCTGCCTCAGCCTCCCAAGTAGCTGGGACTATAGGTGCAGGCCACCATGCTCAGCTAATTTTTCTGTTTTTAGTAGAAATGAGGCCTCCCTCCTGCTCAGGTTGACCTCAAACTCCTGAGCTGAAGGGATCCTCCTGCCTCAGCTTCCCAAAGTGCTAGGATTATAGGCGTGAGCCATTGTTCCTGGCTGAACGATAATTATTTTTAGAGAAAATATAAAGTAATCATCAATTTTTTTTTTTTAAAGAGATAGAGTCTCACTCTGTCACCTAGGCTAAGAGTGCCGCTCACAGTAACCTCAAACTCCTTTTTTTTTCTTTTTTTGGCCAGGGCCAGGTTTGAACCTACAACCCATGGTATATGGGGCTGGCGCCCTACTCCTTGAGCCACAGGCGCCACCCCAAACTCATGGATTAAGCAATCCTCCTGCCTCAGCCTCCCAAGTAGCTGGGACTATAGGTGGCTATGCTACCCAGCTAATTTTTTGTATTTTCAGTAGAGACAAGGTCTTGCTCTTGCTCAACCTGGTCCTGAACTACTCAACTCAAGTGATTCTTCTGCCTTAGCATCCCAGAGTGCTGGGATTACAGACATAAGCCACTGCACCTGTCCAATCAATCAAACTTTTAAAAAAATAATGAAAGCAAATACCAGAATATACAGCTTATAAGAATTGCAAGTAGGGAAAGTGGGCTGGATGTTTTCTGTTAGAAGGCTTTTAGTGCTCTGTGATCCTTGCCCGTTGGCAATACTAACATTGTAAAGAATTATCAGGCACATCCCTATGGCAGCTCCTGCACACTAGTGGGTGTGACATCAGAGCTGGGAACTGGCCTAGATGACAGTGAAACAATGACTCCAAAGTACCCTCTGAATCAAAGACAGCTTTCCTCAGGGCCCACCCCATCAGGTATTGGCAGGATACATGGTCTACATAATTTGGATACTCCTAAGGTCTGTCCTTCCTAAATGTTCTGTGGAGGAGGAGCGAATTGGGAACCAAGGCTTTGGCTGAACTAGGTGGGTGCAGAGCAACAGCCTGGACCTTCCCAAGGCCTGCTTCCTAATCACCCTTCCCCTTTAATCACTGTAAATCTAGGCTTCCTACACATTTCCAGCTCTTCCTTGACCTAATTTCTCAGAAATTTTTGGAAATAGGCATGGATAGATAGAAATGTAAGTAGAAAAATAGATAACTTCTCACAGCCTGTTGGGGCCCAGTTAGATCCCTGGTGCTTGGTACCCAACTGAGCACGCAGTAAGGAGCCCAAGGCACAGATGTGGCACCACTTTCCCGCATCCAGCACTTCCTAGGGCCCTTTAGGTATGTCACCACATGTGACCCTTACAACAAACTTATGCAGCAAAGAGAGGATTATCATCTAATTTTTTACAGATGAGGAAACCAGCTCAGAGTAACTTGAATGAGCTCACTTCACTAGTAAGGGAAGAGCTGAGATTCAAATCCACATGTGCTGTCCAGTGAGTCTTTATGGAAAGAGACATCTGGTTAGGTAGGCAGACAGATGGCAGAAAGGGAGGAATAAAGTAAGAGTGGAGATCACAAGAACTGGCACCAGAAGAGTATCCAAGAGACCCTTTCCACTCAGGAGCTCCAAAGCTGGCTGGCCAAAAGCTGGAGAAGCAGCTGTATACACTCTCCTCACCCCAGGGGCCATCCTGACAGCACATACCTTCTTCAGAGAGGTCATTCTCTTTGGTCTCCTTGTCCATCTGGCAGCACCAGCCTTCCAACCGCTCTGTTTCTGCCTGAAGTAGCTTTAAGAACCAGTAGCCATCTCGACGGCAGGCCCCTGGCTGTGCTGGCTCTGCTGGGGAGCTGGAGGAGGTCTCAAGCCAGGGGTCAGGTGGGGGCAGCGAGGACGCCTCTAGGGCAGGGTCGCTGTTGTCTCCATAGGAGAGGTTGCGCTTGATCTGGGCAATCTTAGGGGCCTGCCGGGGACCGACATCGATACTGATGGAGTTGGGGTGTGGGGTACAGTCCGGGAGGCTCCTTTCAGATGACTTGCAGCTTGAGTCGTTGGCATCCTGGGTGTCTGAGTCAGTGTCCCGTCGGGAGGACATACTGTGAGAGGGGGCGCTGCTTCTGTGGGTGGAGGGTGCATGGGGAGGGGACAGGAAGGAGAGAGTCATCAAGAGGGCTAAAGACCAGAGGCCGCCCTGACCCAGACACACGGGAGACAGAGAAACGGATGCATCATCTGCTCACCATGCGCCTGAAGCGGGTCCCACAGCCCCAGTCTCATTCTCGGCTCAGCCCTTGCCCCTTCCCGCCCAAGCCCACACGCACACACACACAAGGACACGGTCATAAGGTTGCCTGTTTACTGCAGTGGGGCCAGGAAGACCACCATCAGGGTAGCTGAGGCCATGTCCCAGCCCAGCTTTGGCCCCCCATGGGCTGACTGGTCTCACAGAGCAAGTGCTCATTTGTCCACCCGCCCACCCCCTGCCCAGCCTCCCATGCCTGGGCCACCGCCCGCACCCCAAACCCAGCTTGGTTATTAGAAATTCAGCAAGGAGAAGTGGGTTAGGGAGAGCGGGAGAGGTGAGAGCAGAGGGAGGGAGAGGAGAGGGGAGAAGCAGCTGCCACCTCTGTCCGACTTACCGCCAGTCGTCCTCTACCTGAACCCCGATGGACTGGAATTTGGTAGCGGGACTGGGCTCCTCTTTTGGCACTGGCTGAATGCAGTCAACCTTATTGAGGACAACAACAGCAACGGCACGGAGACAAAGACAAAAAAAACAAACACCACACTTGCTGCTGAAATTCACATTAGTGGGACGACGCAAACGGACATGTGGACAGACGGATACGAGGCATGCGGACACTGCACGTGGGCCCGAGGCTGGACCAGGTTAAGCCGGGCACTGCTCATTCTCGCGGAGGCGGGCGGGCAGGGGACGGGAGGTGGGATGGGGTGGAGATGACTGGCTTTCCCTACTCTGAGGAGGGTGCCATCACATCGATCGCTTTGGGTCCGTTGTCCTCCGAGAGGTGGGAACCGTTCCTTCTAGTCCTCTCCTTTACACGCACCAGAGAGAAGAAAAAAAGGACGACGAAAGAGAAAGAAAACACACACACACAAAGCCACAGCCGTTATCTGGTGTAGTTGAAGCTGGGGGCTGTCTTGAGGTAAAAAGATCACTCCCCCAACCCTGCGGCTGAAGCTGGAAGGGCAGGTTGGAGGCGCCTATTGTAGGTAGAGCAAACCTTGGACAGTAGCTCCAGACTTGGAAACTGCCATCAAGGCAATAGCAGTGAAGACCCTGGAAACTATGGGATGCCATCCCTGTGCCTTAGTCATACTTAGCTGAGGTTATCTTTGGCCCCAGGTGGCCTCAGGAAAGGACCAGAGGCCAGGGCCAAGTCCAAAGTACTCTCTCTACATTCCTAAGAAGTGGAAGAGCGATGACAATAGAGATTACATGGGCCTGCCTTTCTTTTCTGGGACAATGGTGCCTGGTCACAAAGCAGCTAGGCCAGTGTTCTGTCTCTTAAGAATGGAGGAGACTCCACATTTGACCTAAGGCTTGAGGAACCAAGGGGTAGGACAAGGATTCAGGGTATCCTCAGATACTGGGAACTCTCTAGTCCTCTAAAAATGGGGAGAAGGAGGCATTCTGGGAAAGATATATGGCCACATTTACCTTCAACAACAGCCAGCTAAAAGAATGAGCATCACTACTTTTTTTTTTTTTTTGAGACAGTCTCACTTTGTCCTCCTTGGTAGAGTGCCATGGCATCACAGCTTACAGCAACTTCAAACTCTTGGGCTCAAGTGATTGTCTCCCCTCAGCCCCCTAAGTAGCTGGGACTACAGGTGCCTGCCACAGTGCCTGGCTATTTTTTATAGAGATGAGGTCTCACTCTGGCTCAGGCTGGTCTTGAACTCAGGAGCTCAGACAGGTTGGCTACCTCAACCTCCCAGAGTGCTAGGATTAAAAGCATGAGCCACTGCCCCCAGCCAGCATCACTTTTAATGAAGTGCAGTGAGAGCACAGATGGGGCTGGGAGTGTGAGTCTGGGGAAAGGGACATCCAGGGTGGGCCAAAGAGCTACAGTCCTTATCCCAATGTCATTTTCTGGGTGAAATGAATCAAGAATAGTCCACCGCTTTCTCAGGCCTTCTGAGAAGAACATCTAGTTTAACCAATAATAGGGTGGGACTGCCTAAAGGCTTGGGTGGTTAGGACCAAAGGTCAGAATAGGCTATTCTCTATGTTTCTAAAAATCCCACCTGGAGAAGCTGTATCAGGTGGGGGCTGGACCTCCATGAAGGAGTCCAGAAAATAAGACATCAGAGTCTCCTGGCCAATTCTCCTCCTCCATATAACACGTGGGAAAACTGAAGCCCACAGCTGCCTCTTGGGGGACACAAATCCAGCCAAGTGCAAGAATACCCAGTGAGACTTTTCTGTTCCATTCTGTCCTCTCTTTTGTATCCTGTGTCCTCTGCCTTCGAGTGCTTTATCATCAACTTCCCCATGTCCAACTGCTCTGCGGATGGGGTGGGGGGGAAGAGAGGCTGGGAAAATGAAGAGCCCTGCCAGCCCTAAGCCACAATGTACTTCATCCTCTTCCATCAACCTCCTGGCCTTGGGAAGACCTGCTTCATTCCAAGCCCTCAGCCACTGTAGCCACCCCTCTCTTGCACCCTGAGTGCTCCTATTTTGGTCTGTACATTTAGCAAGGACAGGGAGAGTCCTCTCACTATGGATTTAGAGCAACTCTTGAAAAGTAAAGGCAGGGCCCAGGTTTCCCAGGCTTAGCTACCAGAGGACGTATATTGATGTTGGGTGCATGCAGGAGGTGCAGTGAAGCCAGGTGGGGCAAACTGGTGTACCCACTGCTGTGGTCCGTGGCTATGGGTGTGTGGTGAGTTTGGCTTTTGAGAGGGCCTGCTGGCTTTGGCTACCTGGCCCCAGGGAACCATCTTCCTGGACCCTTTCCCATGAGGGAAGGCATTAAGACCAGTATCAATCACTGTATTCAACTTGACATAGGCTTGCTGCTTCAAGCCACCTACCTGACCCCAAGGCCCGAAAGGGCTCTGGGCAAAATTCCCTTCGAACAACCCCCTTGGCTCCAGGGCCCTGGGTCCTGGGTCCTGGGCCCCGGCCCACCGGCGTCTATGTTCCATGCTGCTCCCGCCGCCAAGCGGGGCTATGGCCTCCGCACCCGAGCTGACCTTGGATTAGAGAACCGTTAGGCCAGTCCCGCCTCCCACGGGTTGGCTGGCAGGGCAAAGGTGGAGTGGACAGACAGATAGTGAACAGGCAAACAGTGGACAGGAGATGGCTGGCTGAGTGTAACTACATTCATTGGGACAACCCATCAGAGGAGCAGAAACATGCCCCTGGCTGCAGCTTTGCAACATGTTTCAGTAGATACAAGTAAGGCATGGCCATGGGTGGAATTTGCTTTGGCCTCTTGGGGCTGACCTCCCAAAACAGACAGACAAACCACCTTTTCCCAGAAGACCTAGTGGGCCTCCACCAGATGTAATTACACGCAGGCAGGTGCATGGAGTGGACCGAGGACACAGAGTGCAAAAGGAGCCCCTACTTGTATTCCTATAGATGATAGTTTCCTTTTGGGGATGGCCTCAGGGTGGGACTCAGAGCTGGTCAGTGTCCCTTGTTCACTCTTCAGCACTGCATGTTTCGGGGGTGGTTCTGGGGCCTCAGGGGCTGGGGTAACTCCGCCCCGTGTGACGCTGGGCGGTCGGGTACTGCTGTCTAGGCTGTCCGACGAGTTGCTCAGGCCCGACTGGCTGGTCACCTCACTCTTGTGGTCCTGGCTGTCCAGGTAGGTATCCTGGGCAGACTCGGTGCTGCTCTGGACCGTGACTGAGATGAACGGCTTTGATGTGGTGCGTGGAGGGACCGGTGGCGGGGTCTTCTTATATGCCACTAGGCATGATGAACCTGCACATGAATGAGAGAAGGCCAGAGAGAAGGGGAAAAGGTGAGAAGGTGAAGCCTTCAACCCTCTCAAGCCCCTTCCAAGGTGGAGTCCCTACCTAACTGGCTTTAGCTCTGGGCCTTAGCCATTTCCTCGGCAAGGATATCTAAGGGCAGGAGATTAAGGGTCAGACACAGCAACCACCAAGACAGACAGACACAGGCCCTGCCACCCTCATGCAAGGCCAAGTCCAGTGGAGAATGCCAGCATTAACCCTCCACCTCCATCACACACAAAGGTACTACCCAGCTGGGACATGGGCTAGATGGTGAGGGTCATGGTGCCATAAGGTTATGATGGAGCCTGGCTTGTGCTGGGGGAGACAAGTAAGCCCTGCCTTAAAGGGGCTACCAATCATGGTGATAGAGATGGGCTGATGAAGCAAGGCCCAGTGATACAGGACTGTGGATAAGGGACAGTAGAATCCATCCATCTGCCACTAGGAGATACCATTTCACAAATCTCTCAGAATGGTTGAAATAAAAACATCATCAAAAGTTATCAAGAATGTAGAGAAAATGAATGATACCTGGGAAAACACATTGGAATTCTCTTATAAAACTAAGCATGCAATTACCATGCAAATTAGCAATAGCATAGCACTCTTGGGCTTTTATCCCACAGAAATGAAAACATGTTCACAGAAAGCTTCTACACAAATGTTCACTGCAGCTCTATTTCTAAAAGCCAAAATCTAGAAACAGCCTGGATCTGGAAACAACCACTGCCCTTCAATGGGTAAGAGATTAAATGAACTGCAGCACACCCACCCACCCCACAGAATACTACTCAGCAATGAAAGGATGAACTACTGATACAAGCAATGATTTAGTGACTCCCAAGCAAATGACTCTGAGAAAAGCCATCCCAAAGTTACGTAAGTTATGTAGTGTATGATTCCATCTTCACAACACTCTTGAAATGACCTAATTATAAAAAGAGAATAGGACAGTGAAGCCAGCCCCAATTTGCTCAAAATGTTTAAGGGGGCCAGGCCCAGCAGCTCACGCTTATAATCCCAGCACTTTGGAAGTCTGAGACAGGAGAATCACTTGAGGTGAGCAGTTAGGGACCAGCCTTGACAACATTGACAACCTCATCTCTGTAAAAAATTTGAAAAATTAGCCAGGTGTGGTGGCATATGCCTGTAGTCCCAGCTACTTGGGAGACTGAGGCAGAATTGCTTGAGCTCAGAAGCTGGAGGCTGCAGTGAGCTATGATCGCTGTTTGTACTCCATAGCCTGGTGACAGAGCAAGACCCTGCTCTAAAAAAAAAAAAAAAGTGTTAAGAGGAAATATCCCCTTACAGGTATAACAGTATGGGCGAGCCAGAATTGAGCTGTAAGCCTAGCTGAGGCTGTGTGACACCAGTCAGCGTCCTTGTCCATATCTGTGGGATGGGGACAACCTTGGCTATGAGGAGTCAGTGTGTGCAGTGTTCACTAGGATCTAGTGGGGTTAGAGGCACCTCCCCTTCCCAATGGT
Source organism: Galagoides demidoff (assembly GCA_963574575.1). Taxonomy (NCBI): domain Eukaryota; kingdom Metazoa; phylum Chordata; class Mammalia; order Primates; family Galagidae; genus Galagoides; species Galagoides demidoff. The sequence goes on from CAUYQV010062866.1 coordinate 19,491, forward strand.
AGATAATGAAGCTGCCAGAAGTCTGGACAGAGGACTGACCCTCCAGCCTCTCAGAACTGCTGGGCCCAGAGTTCTACTAAAGCACACTCCGAGGCCCTGAGCCTTGGCTGAGGCGGCCTGTCACTAGAGGGAGAGTGAACCAGCCAGAACATGAGCCTAGGCCCGATGTGATAAGAGGAAAAGTGAGCTTATCTAAGATTTCTATGTCTCCTGGGGCACAGGTTACAGCCAGATAAATAGTGTGACTAACAGAGGATTTAGGATTCAAGAGGTCTCCCTGGGGGGCAGGTACTCCTCAGTTCTGAATACAGCTCTGTGGGGTAGGGGGCTGGAATTTGACCTGGTAACCATATTTCAGCACTGTTAATAGAGGAAATACAGTCTAACCACTTACTCCTGCCTCTTCCAACATCCTGCTCTAGCTATTTTCCCCAGTGGCCTTTTCACATGCTGTTTGTTCTTTCTGCCTGGAAGCCTTCCTTCAGGTCCTCATGTTCCAAATATCACTTCCTCTTAGAGGCCTCCCTTGATCCCTTCCTTGCTTCTTCTACCCAGGAATCTCCATCAGGATATCCACCACACCTTTCAGCATCTTACTGCAGGATTCACTTGCTGATGGCTGGGGCAGTTAAGGGAGCTTTGTCAGTCTTGGCATAGTGGTCATATCCCAGACCCAATAAGTGTTTGTTAAATGAGAAAGTAACTACAAAAAACCTCAGTTGCCAAAATCAAGATGATCTGGCCACAGCAAAGGCTCCCATAACTTTCGTATCTAAGGTTTCGGCTCCCATTAGAATCCTTTCTGCCTAGACCCTGCTCACCCATCTCGGCAGCTTTGTCTCCTGCCCCTCTCACCTTTCACAAGGCCTCTTCCAGCTTCAGAGAACCAAAAGCACTGGGCACCATCCCCCCACACATCCCCATGTCCACGCCACTCCACGTGCACCTGTTTCTATGTAAGCCCCTTCCCCATCCTCCAGGCTCCTTGACTCCGGCCAGCCCTCCAGTCCCAGTTCTTCTTCTTCTTCTTTTTTTTTTTTTTTGAGACGGAGTCTCACTTGTTGCCCTTGGTAGAGTGCTGTGGCATCACAGCTCACAGCAACCCCAAACTCTTGGGCTTAAGTGATCCTCTTGCCTTAGCCTCCCATGTAGCTGTGCTACAGGAGCTTGCCACAACACTGGGCTATTTTCCTATTTTTAGAGATGGGGTCTTGCTCTAGCTCAGGCTGGTCTCAAACTTGTGAGCTCACAGCAATCTACCCACCTCGGCCTCCCAGAATGCTGGGATTACAGGTGGGAGCCACTGTGCCCGGCCACTCCCAGTTCTTTCTGGCCTGGGCAGAGCCAGCCCTTTGTCTTTCTTTGTGCATCAGTTGGAGCACTCAGAGCTGTGGTTATGCCTCCTGATGGTCCCTGTGTTTGCGGCCCAGTGACCCTACCTACAAGGTGCATAACCATCATTTGTCAATCTTCCTTTGAGAAGGAGGCATGTACCCCACACAGACTCAAGATGCTGGAAGTGACCAGTCCTGCATCCTCCAGCATGTGACTGCTGACCTTCCCTGCCTGTAGGAGACATTCTATGTGCCCAAATTCATATGACATGTGAGTCAAACTCTGTCCATTCAGTCTGGAAAACTGGGTTTGACTGAGAAGCTGAGGGCTAAGCACCCTACGTGTAACTGTTCCCTCCAGCTGGTCCTTGAGCACATTTTTAAAGCTTCGGAGTTAAGCACCCACTAAGTTGCAGCATCCTGAACCACTCATCCCGTCCCATGGTCTTTGTACTTGCCTCCTACACGCCCACCTCAGCCATCCAGGTTCCTCATACCAAGGCTTAAATGGGCCAGCTGTGCAATGCAGCTGGTCCCTGGCCCTAGACATCTAGCCCAGCCTCCCTACCCCATAGCACACAAGTGTTTGCTTCTTAGGGGAAGCTCCCTTTGTCTCATTATTTCTATCTTTTGCCCCAATCCACCAAACTGTATTTATCAGGTCAGAATGAATTGGTTTCTGCATTTTTTTGTTTGTTTGTGACAGAGTCTCACTATGTTGCCCTCAGTAGAGTGCTGTGGCATCACAGCTCACAGCAACCTCAAACACTTGGGCTTAAGCAATTCTCTTGCCTCAGCTTCCCAAGTAGCTGGGACTACAGGTGCCCACCACAATGCCTGGCTATTTTTGGTTGTAGTTGGCCCGGGCTGGATTCAAACCCGCCAGCTCCGGTGTATGTGGCTGACACTGTAGCCATTGAGCTATCAGCGTGGAGCCTGCATTTTGTTTTTTAATGGCCAAACAGAGCTTCAAATGCTCAGGAGTGGCCATGACTCCATCTTCTGAGCTCCTCAAGAAGATAGTTCCTTCCAACTGCCTTGTAAGCCAGCATGGCCCTCATGGCTGCTGGCTCCCAGGGGCCTGAGTTGGGGGATTAAAGGAGAAGAGGCCCAGACTCCCCAGAAAAATAGATGCCACAGGGTCACAGACAGTGTGGGGGCCAGGACAGCAGGCTTCACAGAGAAGGCAGTGGGGCCCAGCTCCAGGCTCCTCATGAGGGGTCAAGGCTGGCCTCAGACAGAGCCAGACTGGGAAAAGGGTTTGTTAGAAGAGCTGAGGGCCCATGAGATCCCCTCCTTTCTCCCACCCAGTGAGTAACATGTCAACCCACACAGATAAATCCAGCAACTCATTTGTGTGCTATGGTGAAAACAAAGCCCAATGGCCTCAAATTCCTTCCTCCTCCTCCCCTCTGTTTCTTTCCCTCAAAACAGGAGCTGGGAGAGAATTCTAAGCAGCTGGGTCAGGATTAGGGACAGATCGCCCTCTCAGAGCCACTTCCCTGCTGACAGCCCATAAGACCCCCTCTTTTCCTCTTTCAGTCTGAGGCTCCCTCCCTCACTGTGCAATGTCATTAGGTAAATTTCCACCCAGTGGGTACAAGGCACAGGTGTATGGCATACTCCTGGGTGAAGGACCCAACTATAACTTGGACTTTACCTTACAGATGCAAACAATATAACCTAATCGTATGTATCCTCATATCATTCTGAAGAAAATTAAAACCTTAAAAAAATTAGCAAGTCAAACTTCACTTTCAGACTCCAGCAAGAGGGACAGACTATTAGCACCTCTCACGCCAACACCCTCCCAATTCCTGGGGATCCTCTACTGTTCCCCATAGCCAGGTTCCCCTTAACTACCTCTCCCACACTTGCCTAAACCTAGAGTCAGGCTCCCTGAGACCACCACACCCATGACCCCTGGCCTTACAACTTCTGGTCCTGCCTTCCTGCTCTCCTACCCCAGCCATTTGAGGAATCCAACCATGTCACTATTTTGTTCAAAACCTTTCAATGGTGCCAGGACCCCACCCTCTCCCCAGTGGACTTAGAACAAGCCCTAGGGGGGTGGGGCATTAGGGCCTCCAGAATAGGGACCCCTTGGATCCCAACATGCAAAGGAGTCAAAGTTACAAAGGTGTCACACTAGTGAAGACAAAGCCATAAACCTCAGAGCCCTGTCAAGAGGCCAGGCGGCAGTCCTGTTGGTAATTACACTCCCGCTAACAGCTGACCTGCCTGAGCACTGACTAGGGCTGGGCCTGGTCCTAGTTCTTTCCAGACTCTTACATGCGAACTACCTCCTCACTGAAATTCACTTCCAACTGCAAAATCAACATTCGAGGCATTTGTGGTCACTCGTAGACATGCGCCTGACGCACACATCTGCAGCACACGCTGCACAAGCTGACACCCCCTTATTTTATTCAGCTCTCATACTGTAAACAAATGTCTTCTTCACCGCCAATTTTCCCATTTCTGCGCTTTTTTTTATTTCACTGTTTAGAATGGCCCTCCAAGCACAGTGCTGAAGGGCAGCCTAGTGCTTTAAGTGCAAGAAGCCTGCAATGTGCCTGATGGAAAAAAATCTGTGTGTTAGACACGCTGCATTCAGGCATGACTCACAGGGCTGCTGGCCACGAGTTCAATGTTAATGAGTCAATAATATATTATTAAGTGAAAAATCCTAAACAGAAACACATATAAAACAAGGTTATGTATTGAGTGGTTAGTAGAAATGCAGTGACCAAAGGCTTTATAATGATGTTGTTTTTCCCATAAGAGCCATAGTCTAGTATTTGCCATGACTTTGTGAACTTAATGAGACTTGACTTTGGCTGACTGGATCCTCAAAACCAGTATGTTATCAGGTAGGTTGTCACTGCTCCACTTTTTGGAGAGGTGAAATGTCTTGCCTTGACTCACCTCCCAGCTAAGGCAGCGTTAGGGCTGTGGCTTGAACCCAGGCTGCCTTAGGCTGACCACTACTACCCTGTGGCCCTCCACTGCACTGCCTTGGGCATATCAATTGTTTCACCCATAAAATGGGGTGTGATACAAGTACTCTGGGTAGGAGCAAGGAGATGACAGCCATGAGGTGCTTTGTAATTGTGGGCCCATGCAATTCTGGTTACCATGGTTTTGGGAGGCAGGAGAGAGCAGTCTGGGGGCCTTTCTGGAAGTATTGGTTGACTGGGTTTGGATGGATGGCCAGAGCCACCAATGGCAAGGAGATACAGGGTTTCCAGTGAAGGGATCCTCTGTGAGTAGGGAAGCAGGGCAGGATAGCCCAAGGTTCAAGATAGATGCTGAACAGGGCAATCTGGCAAAATGGGATTCAGGTGCTTTAAATGGTGAAGGGAGGATAGGGACCAAGGCAAGGAGATTAGAGAGAGAGAGCGACTATATCTCAAGACAGAGTTCTCAGCTTCCCAAGGCTGCCTGGACAGTGGGAACTGAGGTACCTTCTTTCTGCCCACAGTATCCTCCACAAGTCCTTCCAGACTGACCTGAGGTTAGAGGATTTCACTGCGCTCAGGCGCTGACAGCAGCTAAGAGGGCATATCATCCACTATCTTAAGAGACTAGTGTACTTAGCAGCTCTGCTGGGGAATGCCAAGGCCATCTCAAGCTGAGTGTGTCCAGACTGAATCTGAATCCTTTCCTCCTCCGCAACAGTCTTGCTCTCTAAGTGGGGACCCTAAACACTCAGGGACACACTACCACTGCTCCCCCACCTGCAAAACATCACCCCTCTAGTACACAGACCAGCTTCTCTCCACCCCACAGGCCTGGTCCTTTTCCCTACTGGCCTCTTAGCTTTACCTGTGGCCCATCTCACCCACATTCACTTTCTAAATTCTTAAGTTTTTAAAAGTGTAAATGGGATTACTCCTTCCTCTTTCTAAAAGCTTTCTTTTCTTTTTGAGACATTCTCAAGCTATTGCTCTGGGTAGAGTGCCATGGCATCATAATTTCCAGCAACCCCCAACTCAGGCTCAAGTGATCCTCTTACCTCAGTTTTTCTATTTTCAGTAGCGACAGGGGTCTCACTTCTGCTCAGGCTGTTCTCAAATTCATGAGCTCAAGTAATCCACCTGCCTCAGCCTTCCAGAGTGCTAGGATTACAGGTCATGAGCCACTGTACCCAGTCCCCCTTTCCAAAGCTTTTTCAAAGGCTGTCCACTCTGTGCAGAATCACATCCACATTGCTCACCTTGGCCTACAACAGAAACCGGCCCCTTCCCACCCTCAGTCCATATACTCTCCTCATGCTCATCACATAGGGCTACACATCCCCTCTGCTATTCTTCAGACACCCCAAGCATGCTCCCACCCAGGGCCTCTGATCCTGCTGTGCTCTAAAATGATCCCCACCCTCCTCTTTGTACGACTATTTCTTCTCATCCCATTTTTAGGTCTCAGCTCAAGTGGCACATCCTCAGTGAAGCCTCCCTGACTACCCTGTCTAAAGCTGTCATTCTCACAGGGTCCTGTGTGTTTCACTGAAGTTGAAGTTTCACTTGTTAGTTCACTTGTCTTCTGCCTCTCTTTCCTATCAGATAGGAAACCTGAGTACCTCAGATAGGTCCTCGAGGGTGGGGACCTTGACTCGTATATAATGATGCTTTCCCAGCACCATGCCCAATACACAGCTGGGCTCAGTAAATACATAATGAACGAACAAATCCCTATTGGACAACTGGGTAAACTGATGCACAGGGAAGAATAATTTACTCCTGTCTTTGATTTGAAATTAAATGCCCAAGGCCAGGGCTTTGACCTGCCTTCAGGTCAGCCCTCAACACACACACACACACACACATCACAGAGGCACAATCTGGCCTCAGGTAGAGCCTTGAGCAACTCTGCTGGAAGTTGGGCAGTGGGCTGAAAGACCCCTAGGTCCTGGGTATCTGAGGAGTTTGACAAATAATCTTTTCTCAAAAGTGGCAGAGAAAGAAAGAAAGTGGTACTTCCAGCAACCCTTTCTGGGCAAGATGTATCACACTGATTTAAAAGAACCATTACTGAATGAGGCCTGGGTCAGGTACTGCTTTATCCAGACAGACAGCTGTGGGAGGAGAGATAATTATGACTGTTTTATAGATGAGAGAAGAGACTTTTTACCCTTACTAGTGGCGTGTAGAAAGCTCTGTTCTGCAAGGCGAGGCTGCTAGGTTCTAAACACTGACTATAGTGGGCTGCCACTTGTGTACCTTGTGCAGGTCCTAAGTCCCTTCTGGGCCTTAGTTTCCCCAGCTGTAAACTACGTGGGTTGGCCCCGAATAGGGGTTGCAAGTTCAGATGTCTACAGGGCACCTAACTTCTCTGGCCCAAAGCTGCCATGTAGACACCTGGACCCAACATTGTCAAAGATGCAGAATGTGCCTGAAATCTGGATTTTAAAAAGTGTATACAACCTCTGAATAACCTATTGTATATTTTTAAATGGTTAGAAGAATTCCAATGTTCCCAGAATAAAGAAAAGGTAAATGATTTGATTACACAATGCATGAAGGTTTCAAAGTATCACATGTACATATACTATGTATCAAATAAAAAATCAACTCACCAAAAAAAAAATATAAACCTCCAAATTTTCAAATGGAGTTAATTAATTCATAGTTTTAAGGTATACCACACAGATAGACATCTGGGACTAAGGTGGCCTGTGGCTCACAAGTCTATCACTGCTGCCATAGCTGACCCCTCAGAACTCCATACTTCTTGTAGGGCTCTGGTTCCTTCCTGCTCCCCAGGAAGCCTGTCTATAAAAACCTCCCATGGAAAGGCAAGAATCTCCTGGAAACCTTGAGATGGAGGCAGCCAGGAGGCACTTCTGGTGGTGTCTCAGTTCCAGCCTGGTGAAAACAGAGAAAGCCCCTTCTGTTGACAGACCAAGTCGGGTTTCAGGCTCTTGGCACCAGGGCATAGGTATCAGGAGAACCCCATCCAGAGTGCAGATGGTCACTCCACTCCATGGGCCTGGAGCAGCTGCCTGGGAGGATATGCTTGGTTGCCAGGGCAGCTTCCTCCCCACCTCCAGTTGCTCTCAGGAGAGCAGCTCACACCCCAGCTAAAGATCTGAGATCGGAGTGTCAGGGGGTTTTTCCTGATATACTCGGGCCAGCAGACAGTCAGGAGAGGTCAAGTAACCCCTTTCCAGGTGGTGGACAACTGGTTCTTAGTGGGTGGAAAAGCAGACTGCATTAGCTCTAGCAGGATGTCCAGCCTTTTTTCTTTTCTGCTGCACACTGGAAGAAGAATTGTCTTAGGCCACACATTAAATACACAAACACTAACAACAGCTGATGAGCAAAAAGAAAAGGCCTGTGCATAATTTTTAGGATATCTGACACTACAGATTAGCAAAACAGTCCTCAAATAATCTACAGGTGGCCCCCAAGCTGGAAGCTGGACACTCCTGCTAGGGCATTTCCCACTGACCAAGGATTGAACTGTCCAAGCAGGAAGAACTTTAATTTTATCAACTCACAGGTGGCACCTGCAGTTCAGCAGGCCCCGTATACTGAGGGTGGCAGGTTTGAAACTGGTCCCAGCCAGCTAAAACAGCAATGAGAATTGCAACAAAAAATAGCCAGGTGATGTGGCAGGCACCTGTAGTCCCAGCTACCTGGGAAGCTGAGGCAAGAGAATTGCTTAAGCCCAAGAGTTGGAGGTTGCTATGAGCTATGACATCACAGAACTCCACTGAGGGTGACAAAGTGAGACTCTGTCTCTCTCTCTCTCTTTTTTTGGTAGAGACAGAATCTCACTTTGTCTCCCTCCGTAGAGTGCCATGGTGTCACACAGCTCACAGCAACCTCCAATTCTTGCGCTTAGTGATTCTCTTGCCTCAGCCACCCGAGTAGCTGGGACCACAGGTGCCTGCCATAACACCCAGCTTTTTTTTTTTTTGCTGGGGCGAGGTTTGAACCCACCACCCTCAGTATATGGGGCTAGCGCCCTATTCACTGAGCCACAGGCACTGCCCGAGACTCTGTCTCTTAAACAAAAAAATTATATCAACTTACCAATCCTTAACCAGGCCCATCATTCTCATTTCAAACAGAAAAACAAAAAAGTAACCTTGAAGCTCAGAGAAGTGATTAGCCAAGGGTCTCACAGCCAAAGTGGAGAAGCAAGAATCTAAGCCCAGGCTTTCTAAGCAGAGCCAGGGCTTTGAGCTCATGTATGCCCACACCACCCAGGGCTGGGAGTCAGGTGCCACTTGCCACGTGGCTGAGATCTTGGCCAGGCCAGCTTCCCAGTCAGGGCCTAAATGGGCCCTTATTCCTAGGGTCCTTGGACAGGGTTCAGCTATTTCCTGAGTGGGTTAGATGATGGCAGCGCTGGCTCTGCTGACCCTGAGTACAAGAGTCTGGTGTCCCCTGACCAGGATGCCAGCACATGGCTAAAAAGGTGCCCATAGTGTCTGACACCACTGCCCACTGTCCTTCAGGTCTTCCTCTGTAGACTCATGGTCCAGATGCTCCTGACCCTCTCTCCAGGAACAGTGAGAACCCCTGACATGGGTTTGCTAGCCACCTACCCCTCTGCAGTTTAGCTGAGTCTCACCACAGCCTGTAAAGCTAGACCCAGAGAGATGAGGCCACTTGTGCCAGGTCACAATCTGGTTGATGGGTGCAGGGATTGAAAAGATGTGGAACCTCTGAATTCCAGGGCTGAAGGGCCCTTGGAGATAGTGCAGTATAACTCTAGTTATTTTTAAACCAGGTTCCAGGGAAGCTTAAGCAGACCTAGGGAAAGCTCTTCGGGTTCTCACCCCATTCCAGGTCCCTCAGAACAGCCCCATCTTCCTTTTTCCTCCACATAGAATTTCCACATGAGCCCATGGCAAGGGTGGGGAACCTGTGGCCTTCTGATTTCAAGACTTTTGTATTCAAGATTGTTCTTTTGTATCACTCCTGTAGTCCTAGCACTCTGGAAGGCCGAGGTAGGTGGACTGCTTAAGCTCAGGAATTCAAGACCAGCCTGAGCAAGAGTGAGACCCCATCTTTAAAAATAAAAATAGCCGGTGTTGTGAAGGGCATCTGTAGTCCCAGCTACTCTAAAGGCTGAGGCCAGAGCATTGCTTGAACCCAAGAGTTTGAGGTTGGGAGGTGCCTGTGGTTCAGTGGGTAGGATGCTGGCCCCATATACTGAGGGTGGCAGGTTTAGGCCCAGGCCCAGCCAAACGGCAACAAAAAATGGCTGGGGGTTGTGGCAGGCACCTATAGTCCTAGCTACTCTGGAGGCTGAGGCAAGAGAATCACCTGGGCCCAGGAGGTGGAGGTTGCTGTGAGCTATGATGCCACAGCACTCTATTGAGGGTAAAAAAGTGAGACTGTCTCTTAAAAAAAAAAAGGTTTGAGGTTGCTGTGAGCTGTGATAGCAGAGCACTACCAAGGGCAACAAAGTGAGACTATTTCCAAAAAAAAAAAGATTATTCTTTTCTAAGTACCAAAAGAAGCAAGAAATTCATCTTTCTCTGATGTGCCCCCTTTAATGAAAGGATTTGTCCTATAAAATTTGGATTTAGTCAAAAGGCTGCAGTCAAGAATCCAGAAGGCCATATGTGATCTAAAGGCTGCAAGTTCCTCACCCTTGCATGACCTCTCATAGTACTCTGGAGAAACCAAGGATGACAGTGGCACTCTCTGAGAACCTAGCAGCAGAGCACGGACCCTGCCCTAGGGCTCTGAGTATAGAGATGTTCCTTGTCCCCCCAGATTCAGAAAGGAAGCTGCCTTTAGGTTCCCCAGACCTGAGACTACCAGTTCCAGGCAGTCAGGGAGGCACCCACCTGTGGCTGGGCCCCACCTCCTCCAGCCCCTGACCAGGAATCCTAAAAGAGCATGTTCTTTCCCCCAAACCATTTCCGTCACAACTACAACTGTATCCAGTAAGCACGCTGTCTGGCAACATTCACTCATGCCCATGCGCTGGAATCTGCTGCGAACATCCTCTTATTTATCCTCCGAGACCCAACTGCATAGTCTGTTCTGCTACTAGCTCCACTCAGAGGTCTCTGACCCATACCCTAGTGCCTGATGCTGGCTCCTAAGCTGCACTTATTAACCCTTCTCAATCTTATGTTGGTCTCATCCGACATAATGATTTTCCTGTTCTGCTCCAGTGTCAGAAGATGTCTGACACATTTTGTGTGTGTGTGTGTTCTACACAAGCCCTCAACTTGTTCGAGAATTACATAAAATGAAAATACATATAATAGAAATGGTTATGGCTTCTGGGAAGGATTTTCCAAGTGATCTGAAAAAGAAGAAAACCTCAGGAATATGAATTATGTACCTATCAATGTGATAAGAAAATGATGTGCCTCTCTTTCTATGACAAGAGATTAGTGATGATGCTGAGTACATTCTTTGGCCCTCAAACACAGTTGATCACTGGTTATAGGAAGAAACAGTTTATTCAATTTGAAAAACTAAGAGTTATTTTAGAATACAGTTTCTGGGAAGAGTGGACAGAGCTGATCAGCACTGTGGATGTTATAAATTTGCAACGAGGTCCTACAAACGAGAATTATTCTTCTGCCTGATGGAAGTTGCAGTTTGAACAGCTACATCCTTTACTCATTAGAGAAGAAGGAGAATAGAGAAAAAGTGCAGACACACCTTTCTTACAGGAGAAATCTCATCACTCAGCTCTGAGCAATGTGGAATAGAAATTCAAGAAAGAGGGGAAGACTATCACCTGACACTGAAGAAAGGCTAAATGGGAAGAAGCATTTTATTTACTTATTTATTTTGAGACAGAGTCTCACAATGTTGCCCTCGGTAAAATATGGTGGTGTCACAGCTCACAGCAACCTCCAACTCTTGGGCGTAAGCAATTCTCTTGCCTCAGCCTCCCAAGTAGCTGGGACTAAGGTATCCGTCACAACACCCGGCTATTTTTTGTTGCATTGATTTAGCTGGCCCACTGAATTTGAACCCACCAGCCTTGGTGTATGTGGCTGGCACCATAACAACTGTGTGATAGGCACCAAGCTGGGAAGAAGCATTTTTATAATGCAAAATGAAAAAGATCAGCAAAGGATTGCGTGGTTTGTAGCAGAAGAAATGAGAAAGGTAGAAGAAGAGAAGCCACGTAAGAAGCCTGGAGATTGCTTCTAGAAGTTTCATACTCAAAAAAATCATAAACAACAAACAAAAACACTTTAATTATTTTACGTAACCCGAAATAGATAATAAAATCATCAGGTGAGTTCATATTTATGTTTTTCTCTTTTAATACTGCAGGATAATTACAAGTAATCCACAAATCTCTTTCCCACCCAAAATAAGTAAGAGCTGGGGAGTATGTGGGTGGCAGAAAAACTGGATTGGAAAAGGAAATCACGATTTTCTTGTATATCAAAGCTATAACTACTAGTAGAGGGTACTAGTGAGTAGGAGAAGACAGCTAGTTACAGAGCTGCCCCAGCTCTAGCCCAATGCAAAAACCTGACAAGTGAGGGAGTAGGGGTGGAGAACGCAAGATCTGGCTTTTCAGATTCTAGGGCTATCGTGTGAGCCTCCTTGCTACCTTTCTAAAGCCCTAAGGCCAGCCTGGGAAAGTACGACATGCAAAGAGCCCCAGGGAAAAAAAAAATTACCCTCACTTCTGGAGAGCTGACCTCAAACCCTGATGATGGTCACAAAAGCCTGGCTTTCACACACTATCACAAGGCCCTGTGTCCAATGTGCAAAGCCAGATGCTGCCAGGTCCTATGCACCTCTATTGTTGGCCTCTTTCATTATTCTGAATGACCAAGTGCATCCCAGAATAGAAAGACGGTGTAAGAGACTCATTCACTGTGCCTGGAGTGGCAGGTGGTATATTGGGTGACAGAAGCAGGAGCCAAGAACCCCAGGCAGCCAAGACAAGGGATGAGACTAACCAGGCAGGCTGAATGGGGAAACCATGAGTTCACTTCAGGTCAGCACAGGCAACGCTGCCTGCCTCTGTGCCATGCAGGCTCAGGGGACAGAGACACAGGAAGGGAGAGGGCTCTCCCCCCAGAATTTGTACACGTATTAAGATTCTGAATTTGGGATCCCAAGTAGGGCAATTACACAAGAGAAGGAGCACATATGCAGAAATGTCTTCTAGTGACTAGCTGACCACAGACATGGTCTGAGGCTGCATGGGCAGAAGAAAGGCACAGGACTAGAAAGGGGCAATTCCATCAAACTCTGGATAATACTGTGGGTATCACAGGTCAATCTGGGCAAGTGACATGCCAAACAAACCGGAGAAGAGGGTGATTCCCATTCTGGCAAGTGCTTATTTCCAGGGGGGAAGCCATGCATTGAGCTGAACACTAGAATCTCAGGATGAGTAGTCCTCATCCTCAGAAACCAAGAAAGTGCAGCAATGACAATGAAATGCCTTCTCTACTGATGAGGCACTGTGTCAGCCATAGGGAGGTGCATGAGAAAGCCTGGAACTGACTGAACAGGACTGACTAGTGATGTCGGGTGTGCAACACAAGTCAGAGGTGTGGCTACTGTCCTCGGATACCTCAAAGAGTGTCACAGATAATGTGGCCCTACAGCAGGGAGGGAAAGTGAGGATTATGAAGGGGAAGCAGAGATGGCCAAAGATGGAAGAAGGGCGAAGGAGTTGGCCAGCCTGCCTAGACATAGGCAGGACGGATGCCAGGGGAACCCAAGTGCCCACAGGTGTGACCTTTGACTCTCTTTTCAGGCCTGAGATACTGTTTCTTTGCCCTCTTACTTCACACCCAATTCTGGATGTGACATCAGACATCTTTGTGTGTACAGCATTTGTATTGCAACTTTTTGTTCTTTGCTTCTGGAGAATTATCATCAACAAGCAAGAAAGGACAGAAGGAGATGTCCATATAGCCTAACCATGTAGTAAATGATGCAGACTAACACGAGGGCCTCAGCCAGCACAGTCAGGGCTTAAAAATGCCACGTCCAGGAAGTCCAGCAGCACGAGAGCCCTACCTGAGATGACAAATCCATCCTCAGAATATGAATCAGCTGATACTTGCTACCCTGCATTTCAAATACCTGCTTATGATAGAAACTGCCAGCAGGTCAGGAGTCTCTGAGTGTAAGTATGGTTCCAGCCCTCTCTCACTGTATGACTCAGGCTCTCTGGGCCTCAATTTCTCCCATCTATAAAATGAGAACACCGGCTTGCCCTATCTACTATGGTAGGCTGCTGTGAGAGTCTCTTGAAAAGACAGGTGGGGGCTCGGCGCCTGTGGCTCAATTGGTTAAGGCGCCAGCCACGTACACCTAAGGTGGCGGGTTCGAATCCCCAGCCCGGGCCTGCCAAACAACAATGATGGCTGCAACCAAAAAATAGCCGGGCGTTGTGGCGGGCACCTGTGGTCCCAGCTACTTGGGAGGCGGAGGCAGGAG
>CAUYQV010062868.1:0-32746 GCA_963574575.1 Galagoides demidoff
GGACATCTGTATTCTGCCTTCCACATTTAGGAGTCCACACATATCGAGTCCTTCCTGGCCTCTCTCCTCTCAGCCCCCAGCCTCTCACTCACACAGGACTCCACACACCCAGCTCTGGAAGCCTGGATATGTGTAGGAGAACGTTCCCACACAACACTTCTTAGGACACATGTTTATCCAAGTCTTTCTTTCCCTTAAGTTTCTCTCTGCGTAGGTAAATATCCTGCTATGGAGGGAGTGGTTTTGCAGCTTTAGTTCCTGTGTGACTTCTAAGACAGACTTGGAAATCTTGTGCCTCAAACTCACTACACGTGGAGATTTCTCTTCTGTTGCTTCCACTATCTCTTCCACAAATATGTCTATTTGGGGAATGTGGGGCTGTCTCTGGCTTCCCAGAGCTGGCCTGAAGGCCTGCACACAAGGGCTGTGCAGTCCCAGAGCTCATCTCATCCAGAGATGAGGGAACAAATGTGGGGGTGGGACAAGTCCTTCTGTCCCAGACTTCTTCCCCTTTCAGGAAAGACCCCAATTAATTAGAAATAATGGACCTCGAGTAGGTGGAATTCAGCTTTTATTTTTTGGGTGAGATTTTAAAGACTCGTTCAATCTAGAAAAACCACACAGAGCTGAACTCAGGGGTGCCCCTTCTCCTTGTCATGAACACAGTATTTGGCTTGAGAACAACTGTCTTTTACTTGTAACACACACCTACTTTCCTTAGAGGGCGTCTGCTATGGCTTCAGTGAGGAAATGAGGAGAGAGAACAGTGAGTAGTGTGCTCTCCATGAGATGCTTCTTTCCTTTGTCCCCTGGTGACCCAGAGCCAGTGCCCCATCCCCACATCCAGGCTTGGTCACCGTCCCTCACAGCAGACTGGTGCAATGTCACTCTGGAGTGCAATGTCACCGTGGAGAGCAGGACCTCAGGGACCACAGAAGATCTGACTGTGACCTGGGAGAGCAGGGAGCTGGAGCAGGGAGGGACACCAGGGCCAGCCCTCAACTCCTGGACCCTGGCTGTGAGCCTGCCACGGAGCCAGCTCGATGCCAGCTTCACCTGTGTGGTCAGCAACCCCGTGGACCAGAAAACTGCCACCAAAGACCTTAGGGACATCTGTGTCCAAGGTAAGTGGGGAGGGACATCAAGAGCTCTAGCAGCACTGGGGTCTGTGGATCTGGGCTTTTCTCTCTGGTGTGTGTTGTAGCACTGCTGTCCCCCTGGTCTGGGAGTCACAGTGACCTTACTTTTGTCTTCACCGTCTCTCCCATCCGTGTCCTCCTCTCCCACCCACCTGCCATGTCTGTGCTGGTCCAGGCAGCAGCCTTCCTGCAGCTCTCCTACCCTATCTATCCACTAATGGATGTCCAGGGTAGGCTGTGGGGAGAGCAGATGGCATTATGTCATTGTTTGTGTCCTCTGTGGGTACCTGATCCCAGCCCCTCATCCCCTGTAAGATTCAGACGTTAGATACTCCTTTGCCCACGTTGCTGGCTGCAGTTCCCTGCATGTGTCTGTCCTGCATTGCCTCTGGACATGCTATGTCCTCTCTCATAAACCTCTTAAGTCCCATGTGCTCCTCATCCTGACTGCCACTCACTGAAGGATCCCTGAGGGAGGCTTCGTGGAGTGAAGACCATGCAGTGGCACAGAGCCACTTGTTTACAGGTCTTGGCTTAAAGTCCTACATTAATAAGTCTGCACTGGGCTCTCTACTTTCATTCTGTGCAGGGCTCTGCAAGTGATGTGGCTTGTCCTTTCCTTAGGGAGCTGTCTGGGACCACCACACTGAGCAGTGATGATGTGTTCATGCTCTGTCTTCTTTGTACTCTGGACAGCCTTGAGGTCCAGGCCATGTCTTGTTTTCCTTTGACTCACTGTGGAACACCAGTTTCTGGCAAAGTTTGCTCACAGTCAGTGTTCATGGAAGAAGGGAAAGACAGGTACCCTGTGTACAGCCCTGTCCTCTCCAACTTTCCTCCAGGAGCCACGGGAGGATCTGCTGTGTCAGTGTCTTGCCAAACTGCCTGTGACCTCCTTCCCCCATGCTGTCCCGGAGTCCCAGCTAATGACCAACACTTAGTCAGGGCACAGACTCCTGCCTTCCTCTGACTTTGTTTCCTGTCCGGCTTTCTGTCACTCCCCCTGCCACAGTGGGGTTCTGGCAACTCCCAGGCAGTTGACACAACCAATTTCTGAACATGGTGCTCCCCATTCCTGGAGTGATGCCCTAGATACCTGGAAACTCTTATTTCATTCTCATAACTCAGTCTCCCCAGACCCTCCTCTGTGAGGACCCCCAGAAGATGAAGCACAAGGTGTGAACCCCACTGCAGTGGGCGCCTCTGTCTGGAGGTTGACATTTTCTCTATTCCTTTCTGGGTGCTGAGATGCTTTAGGACACTGTCTTGTTTGTCTCAGTATCCCTGGCACGAGCCTCAGCTCGGTGACCGGTTGAATGAATGGACCTGCCCTGCTCCTCCCTCCTCAGCTTCTGTGCCAGATCCCTTTGCACGTCTCCACTGGCTTCTGCCTGTCTCCCCTCGGAAATGCGTATCTCAGGTTCTCTCCTGCCTTAATCTTGCTCATTCTTTGTATGAGAAAATTAGGTTCATATGGATGGGACATGGCTCGGCTGTGGCCAGACATCCTACGCACTATTGTGATTCTGATGTCCATCCTGGGAGCTGGATCATACCTTTGGATAACACGTGAAAGAAGAAGAAGGAACCAGGAAGAGGCAGGTTGTACTTCCCCTTCCAGCCCAGATAGCTCCCCTTGTCCACTGGAATCTTAGTTCCATTCCCCTGAATTTGGGTGCCAGGAGGGTCTCCTTCAGATGGGATGGTGCATGTTGCCATGGTCTTGGGGTTCATGGTAGTGGGCGGTATACAGGTCTTTGAGGCACAGATTTCAAATTTGCCTATGTGCCCCTCAGGTTCAGGATTGCAGGAGGAGCACAGGGCTGAGGATGGTGATTTCCACGATGCAGACCTGATGGAGCAGGAATCTCAGGTGGGTGTGATGAAGGTGGGGCCCCTGGCCATCCTGGGCACTCCTAGGGCCCTCACTGCCCAGTCCGAGGCTTCCAAACTTAGGCATCTACCACTTCTGTCCCCATTGCCTGTTCATCTATTTCTGGACAATCCACAGTATTTATTAACAAAATTTGTAACTGGTGTCAATGTAATGCTGGGGGCTTTGGGGGATCTTGGAAGCAGAGCAGGTCCGTGGGTGCTGGCTCCGTGGGTCCCTCTGGGCTGCTCCACCCTCAGCTGCTGCAGGGCCCCTCTGTCATGCATTGTACAGCATCGGTGAGCTGCATGTGCCAGACAAGGAGCCTCTCACTTCTGTCTACAGTGATATGTCTGTAACTCAGGCCAGACCATGAAGATGAATCAGTTGGAGGAAGCAGGAGAATGTGGCACCACTGAGACACCTACTCTCTGAGCCTGAAACCTGCAGACACCAGCCTCTCCCAGCTCCAGTCCAGCTCCACGTGTCTCTGGTCCGTGTTCCCCTGACTTGGCAGCCCCACGCTCTGTGGGTGCTCAGGGCCTGGCTACATTCTGTGACACTTCCCCAAACTGTCCTTGCATTCAGGATTCTCACACCTGCTGGATGAGGGCTCTTTGTCTATCCTCCACAAGCATCCTGCACTTGTCCAAAAACCTTCTCAAGGGGACCCTGTCTGACTGTGCAGGTGGCAAGTCTCCTCCACCTCTATGTGTCACTATTGTGCATAATTCCACAAACCCGAGCCCAGGTGCAGGGACTGTGGAGGGGAGTGGACTGCCATGGAGGAGGGAGCGTGGACCTGGGTTCTGGGGACTGAGTTGGAGTCAAAGGAGGCAGCGTGGGGGGACCCCTGAGGGGCTGTCCTGAGGTTTCCTCACCTGGGTGTGCTGAAGAGTTGATGCATTTGGGTGACTGTCCAGGCATATTCCACAACTCAACACAAGGCGCCTTCCTTCTTACCTGGGCCAACCTGGACCTAAGCTCAGCCTCAGCTCATGGACCTGAACTTACTTTCCTGTGGAGTGAAAAGAGGAATTTGCTTTCTCTCAAGCCCTCCCCAGCCTTCTGTTTCTCAGAGGCCAAAGTTGGGGTTTGTCATAGGAAAATAGCTCAGGTCTTTTCCTGGTGTGGGATGAGAGCACTTGGTGGTAAGAGCGATGCTCGGTGCTCCCCACACTCCTTGGTGGGTGCTGCCTGGAATCTGACCCGCGAAGCTATTCGGAAAGTCTGAGCCAGCCTCTCCGGCTTCTCATCCTGCCTGCAGACCCTGTCATCACTCTGGCTGTATACCGTGTATCAACCTCTTCTTTTCTCCCTGCATCCCTGCACCTGAAACAACAATTTCCTCTCCCTGTTCCTCACCCTCACCCCTGCCTGTTGAAATGCTTCCATCTTGTCCAAAGTCCGTCCCAAGATAAAGTTCAGGGAGGCTGTCTGAATCCTGAAGTTTTGGAAAGGGTCTCCCTGCTCTGTTCTTTCTGAACACCTTCAACACATGGAAGGAAGGCAGTAACTCAGGCTTCTCTGGATTGGAGCTGTGGCTCTTCCTTCAGGGTGACCTGGCTCTGCAAGGCACAGTGTTTTGGTCAGGATGGGGGGAGATGAACTCAGGCACCAGGGCAGTTGCAATGTGTGTGTTCAGCTCTCAGGTGCCAGGCAGCAGGCATCGGCAGTCTGCCCTGAACCAGCTCCTGGCAGCTGGTGAGCTACAAAGGAGGTTCTCACAAACACAGGGTCCTGTGCACATATAAACCCAGGGGGACAGTAGTGGCAGAGTGTCAAGCAGCAGTTATGTAAGCATGACATCACTGTGCATGGTTACATCATCACAGAGAAACACAGTGACTTCCAGTGGCACTGTGGGTGAGAGAGCCCAATTTCGTCTGGCCCTGAAGGCTCCCTCAAGGGTGCGTGGGGCTGGGGGAGGACAGAGCCAAGGAGAAGAGCACCCTTGGTGTGGAGGGCCTGGGCCTCCAATTTCATGTGGCCTAGCAGAAGATGCTACCCAGGAGCTGCTGACAGTCTCTCCCGCTTGCCTTGGTGGCAGAGGTGGACACGATGATCTCCCTCGATTATATTTGGCTAGAGGCCCTAGGAGGGGACTTTGTTACCCCACCACTAGCCTCTTATTGCCTGGGGACCTGGTGAAGTCTCTACCATGCTGTTGGACGTTTCTTCCCTCCTCAGGATTCCCCCCCCCGCTCCCTGTGGGGTCCAGGCTCTTACACAGAAATGGGTTGACTCCAGTACCATGAGCCACCATGGCTCATCTGGAGCCTGGATTCCTGGGTCTCTTGGTTCCCCTCACAGATCAGCTGCCTCATCAGTGAACTCAGACAGCAAAGGTTTGGGCAGGGTTCCTGCCCAGTGTTTGAGCATCGTGAAGCAAGGCTTGGAGCCTGCTCTGTGTCAGATGGGTGAGGGAGACCTGGAGCTGGGGTGCCCTGACAGGGCTGCGTCTCAGACCTCTTCTCTTTCAGACTGAGCAGAAAGCTGCCAGTGTGCCCATCTCCACACTGGCTTCCCAGATGACTGGTCATGTTTGGGCATCAGTGCACTCAGTCCCAGGACAGGGTGTGGTGTGATCACCCAGCTGACCTTCCTACCCCTTCTAAGGCTGGAAAAAACAAGGAACAAAACCCTGGGATTTTGAACCTATAATAAATGAGTTTTTATTTTTTGTTTTAGGCCTTTTGCAAATATTATTCCTTCTAATTCTTACAAGAATACGTTAGGAGTGATATTGGTAGTTTGCATCCCAAACTAGTTGGTGGCAGAGCAAAGCCTTAAATCCAGCTCTGGATGATCCCAAAGTTCTTGTCTTTTCCCTTCACCACTAGTCACTGAAGACCTTTGCTGTGGTTTGATGGTCCATGTTCCTCCACAGTTCATCTTGTACCTCACGTCTTAGTCCCTGATGTTATACCATTAACAGGTGTAACCTTGGGAGGTGATTAGGTCCCCCAGTGGGATTTGTGCCCTTGTGAAATAGCTTGAGGAGTCAGTGTAGTCCCTTTGCCCTTCTGCCGAGTGTTGGTGCCTCAGGAAGATGCCATCTGTGGAGCAGAGAGCAAGTCCTTCGCAGGCCTGGAATCTTCTGGGGCCTTGATGCATAGTGTTAGACTTCTCAGCCTCCAGAATTGTGAGAAATAGATTTCTATTCCATATAAATTACTCAATCTGGGGTATTTTATTAGAGTAGCCAAATAGAGTGAGATAACCTTGCAATCCTGATGTAGTCAGGATTTGGCATATGGGAATATCCTCCTGTTTTCTGTCTCCCAAGGATGCTGGCCTCCTGAGTCAGATACTGAAACTCAGACTTAACTCATCAGTGAGGGAACATTGGGAAGCTGGAAGGGAAATTGCCCCTTAATTGACAATGGGGTCCTGGTGGGGTGAAAGACTTGTGTGAGGGACCTTGCACTCAGTGCAGATGAAATGTTCAGGTCTTGGGTTTTTATCAGAGTTCTCCCCGCCATGTCAGGGACATCAGTATCCACACCCTCAAATCATTCACCTCTTTGCATGTAATTCACATTATCATTCACCAGGCTTTCCAGGAGTCTCTGCCTTAGACCTTCTTCACTCCTGCCAGGCAGGAGTCCCCACTGTTTAGGTGGAGAAGCTGGATCCAGAGAGGAAACACCTCATGCAAGTTCTCCTGGGCATAAGTGATGGGGCATGATCTGCATCCACAGGGGACCATAATTTCACTCATTTTGACTCCTTTTTATTCACTCTAGACTTTTGACCACTCACTTTGTTTCTCTGGGCTTCCTTCATGAAGCTGCTTGTGTTCCATCTCCCTCTCATTGTTTCATTACCACTTTCTCTCATCTCCACCATTTTTACATTCCCACCAGCAATATTTGAGAATTTCTCCACACCCTCCCAACTCTTGTTATTGTCCATTTTAAAAATTATAGCCATCCTCGTTGGTGGGAAGTGGTGTCTCATTGTGCTTTTGACTTGCATTTCCCAAATGACTAGTATTGTTGAACATATTTTCACGTGTGCATTAACCATTTGTCTTCTTTGGAAAAATCCTTTTCTGTCTTGAAGTATCTCCTGCCGTGCATGGAGATAATTTCTCTCCATAAACCACTCTTGTCCGGATCACCAGGGAACTCTGTGCCATCAAATCCAATGCTCAATCCTCAGTGCTCAGCTTCCTTGACCTTTTAGCAGCAGTTGACACCTCCTTCCTCCAGCCCTTGTCTCCTCCTTGCATTCTCCACTCCCCACTCTTGTTCTCCTACTCAGGGGATGTGCTGTAGTTTCTTTTTATTGTTCGCTTTTTTTAAATTCTTGAAAAAAAATTTTTTTTTGAGACAGAGTCTCACTTTGACACCCTCGGTAGAATGCTGTGGCATCATAGCTCCCAGCAACCTCAACCTCTTGGGCTCAAGTGATTCTCTCCCCTCAGCCTCCTGAGTAGCTGAGACTACAGGTGCCAGGGACTACTGTGCTTTTTGCTGTTCCTCCGACAGATGGAGCTGCTGCCACCTCAGGGCTTCACATGTGCCCAGAATCTCTGTCTCCAGGTGTCTGCATGTCTTATTTCCTGACCTTCCTCAGATCTTTGCACAGATATTCTCTCCTGAGTGGGGTCCACCTTGACCCCTCCCTCTCTGTTTAAACTACAACGTTGTTCTGGTGCCCCTCCCTGCTCCCTGCTCTGCCTTCCTCAACAAAGCTTCCCAGTGGCAGTGAGGCAGGGTGCATTTCCTCTGTCCTGCCCTTCAGTGGTAAATATCCAAGTGAGGCCTCAGATGAAGTGCAAATCCAAAAATCATCATTATTATCAGAGTCAGATTCTCTAGCCCCTGCTGGAGACGAGATGGGTGGCATCTGTCTCACCATGAGGCTGGCTATGAGAAGTGGAGGCAAGCTGCTTAGGGCAGGGGCGATGGGAGACAGGTGGGCTCCTAGACCTGGGGGAGGATCTATGGTCCCTGGAAGCCTAGCCTGCTCTGAAAGCCTGAGGAAGGGAGCCCAAGTCAAGAGCAAAGCCAGGGCCTGAGTTATGTCTCTGTTATTCTTTACTCCCTGATCTCTTCACCTTCTGAGCTGGTGTTTTCTTTATAGTGGGGATGGTCATCCCTGTCTCTCAGTTCAGTGTCCAGGCAGCCTGAGGTGATGGATCTGCAGTGTTTGGGACCTGCAGAGACTTCCCCCCTTATTCTTGTCTTCAGTAATCACAGCTCAGGGGCTTGCCTACTGAAATTGGGAGCCTGGCTTCCCCTCTCTGGCTGTGTGACCCTGGGCATGATACCCAACCTAGCTGTACCTCAGGTTTCTAGTAAGCCTGTAATGTCAGTAAGATATTAATTTGATTGAACTCAAGAAGCTGTTATGAAGATTAATGGAAATAATGTATGACTCAGCTCTAAGTATAAATATTAAACAAATAACACTTATTTAAAAATCTCTCATTTTTAGTTTAATTTAAAGAATTAGTTAATTCATAATTAGTGACAGCAAGAAAACAAACTGCGCCTCTCCTGCATAGATTTCCTGATGACAAAAATCATGCAATGTAGACTGGGCATGGTGAGTGACTCTATAAGCCTAGCACTCTGGGAGGCTGAG
Source organism: Galagoides demidoff (assembly GCA_963574575.1). Taxonomy (NCBI): domain Eukaryota; kingdom Metazoa; phylum Chordata; class Mammalia; order Primates; family Galagidae; genus Galagoides; species Galagoides demidoff. The sequence continues at coordinate 8,611 of CAUYQV010062868.1, forward strand.
GCAGGACGGTCATTAGAGCTTGGGAGTTAGAGACCAGCCTGAGCCAGAGGGAGACCCCGTCTCTACTAAAACTGGAAAAATTAGCCAGGCATTGTGGTAGGTGCCTGTAGTCCCAGCTACTGTGGAGACTGAGGCAGGAGGATCCCAGGAACTCAGGAGTTGGAGGTTGCCGTGAACTGGGCTGAGGTCAGGGCACTGTCCCCAGGGTGAAAGAGTGAGTCTCAAAAAAAAAAAAAAATCATGCAATGTACATATCATTCAAAATTCAAGCCAATGTTTGCAAAAAAGAAAATTCATCTCCCTTCCTCTCTGTTTCCGATAGCCCCTGTTGTAAAGAATGTCTTGCCTTATTTTTTAAAAGTAATAATGGCTGTTGCATTTTATCAAATCTACCTTTCTAGGGGGTTTTAGATACAACAATGTTTTGTGTACTACAAAGTACCTAATTGTAAGAGGTATTTCAATTCCAGAAATGATAAATGTGTAGAATATATGAGCCTGAAGTTTTCTTTTGGAGACGGGGTCTTGCTCTGTCCCCCAGGCTGGAGTGCAGTGGTCATCATAGCTCACGGCAACCTCAAACTGCTGAGCTCCAGCGAGCCTTCCGCTTTAGCCTCCTGAGTAGCTACAGGGCCTACAGGGTGTGTCACCTCACCTGAATCTGAGGGTTTTCAACACTCAGCCTCTGTCACCCACTCACCTGAAGCCTGAGCCCTGTCAGTATCTGCCTGACCATGACTTCCTCCAGAGCCCTGCCCGGAACTTCCCTGTCTCAGTGCCTCAGTTCCAGCTGCTTCCCTGAGTGGCTTCCTCCCACCTCTCGTCATTGGGCCTATTGAAATCTTGTCCCAGATTTAAGGTGTAACTTGATCCTCACTTGTCATTGGGGTTTTCTCACCTCTTTTTGTGACCCTCCTGGTTTCCTGGTTCATTCCTCCCTCACCTGTCACCCCCATGAGGTCCTGGACTTACTGAGCTGGGAGTGAACCAAGGCCTTCTCCTACTGGGGCCTCGTTGGACTTTTGACTTCCCCACATGGCATCATGCAGCTTTTGAGGGGTCTAATAAGAGCTTGGAACCCCTTCCTAGAAAATGCAGTGCAAGAAAAAAACTCTGAAAATAAGAAAGTTCTCTTAGAAATGGAGATAAGAACTCAAAGCAAGAATTAAAAAATCCCAGAAAGGCAAAGCCCCAGACAGATGATCACTGTCAACATCAACAGTGAAAAGTACCTTAACAGTACCCACTCTCGATATGACTGCATGAGAAGGCCACTTTACCTCTGTGTGTTTCCAAGGACATACACCTCCAATCCAATGACAAGAGAAACATCCAACAGAATCCCAACTGAGGAACACTCTGCAAAACACCGACTGGTACTCCTCAAAATGCTCATCTAAAACAAGGGATGTCTGAGGAATTATCACAGCTAAGGGAGCCGAGGGAGACATGAGGACCGAATATGTTGTGTCCTGGGAGGACTACTGAGACAGGAGGATGCTGGATAAAAACTGAGGACATCAGGTAAAAACTGATGAGCACAGACTTTAGTTATTAGTAACCTGTCAATACTGGTTCATTATTGTAAGAACTACAGCATAGTTGTGTAAGATGCCAGTAATAGGGAAAAGTGGGTGTGGGGATATGAGAACCCCCATTATCTTCACTATTTGTCTATAAATCTTAATTGGTGTAGTGAAGTCTATTAACAAATTGATGAAAGTTTTTTTTTTTTTTTTTGTAGAGACAGAGTCTCATTTTGTTGCACTCAGTAGGGTGCTGTGGGCGTCACAGCTTACAGCAACCTCCAGCTCTTGGGCTTATGTGATTCCCTTGCCTCAGCCTTCTGAGTAGCTGGGACTACAGGCACCCGCCACAATGTCCAGCTATTTTTTTGTTGCAGTTTGGCCGGGGCTGAGTTGGAACCGGCTACCCTCAGTATATGGGGCCGGCACCCTACTCATTGAGCCACAGGTGCCACCCCCAAATTGATGAAAATTTTAAAAGGTAAAGTTGCAAAATGATTCTACAAATTGAAAGAAAAAGAAGTGGCTCCAGAGACCTGTGGGTGGACACTAGTTTTTGTGCCTTGACTCAGTCTGCTGGACTGGGCAGCCCTGGCCGGGGGCAGCCTGTGGGGTGGAGATGCTCACTAGCCAGCGACACCACTACACTCTTTGCTGTAAGCAGCAGCCTTCAGTGGACCGACTGAGATTCAGGATGAAAAATGTTAGTCCTGCCTGGGTCAGGCGATGCCCCAGTAGACCACAGGTGAGAGGGGGGCAAGGCCTGTTCAGGCCAGAAATGGTTTCATTCACAGGAGAAGTGACACATACCTTTGAAGTACCCCTCAAGGTGACCTACATAAACAGTTTCAAAGTTTTCGATCTTGCTCTTCTGGTCAGCGTTCCTGTGCTGGGCAAGAGGGGTACTGACCAGCATCATTACTGAAACCCACACATCTGAGCTCATGGGGAACACCTGCCCACTGGTTTGGATATAGCACTGGGGGACTCCAAAGTCTGTTAGATGGAGGCCTCCAAGGAGGCCACTGAAGTCATTTTTCAGTGAGTGCGGAGGCCTTCCTTTGGCACGGTGCCAGCAGATACCAGAAAATTGATTGGCATCCTTACTCCCCAAGTCTTTGCTGGCACCTGATCTGCAGTGTGACGGTGTTGGAAGGTGGGACCTCGGGAGGTGATGAGGGCAGGAGGGCATGTTGCATTTTATCAAATCTATATTTCTAGGGGGTTTTAGGTACAATAATGGTTGGGATTGCTGTCCTTAGAAAGGGGCTCCAGAGGAGCCTCGCCCCTTCCCCTTTCCTTGTTTAAAGTCTCTCCCCAGCGCTGCCAGATGTCCCTGGGGGCAGGAGTGTGAGTGCTGCCTCATCCCTGTGCCTTGTCACCTGGCACTGTGCCCAGCACACATGACTCACCAGGTTTGCTCCCTGAGCATCTGTGGGTGGCTGCTGAGTGAGCCCCTGAGGACTGGGGCTGAGGACAGAACCCAGGCAGTTTTTACTGCTGCTTCCGTAGAGCCGGCAGTAAGAACAGGGTTTTGGGGAACAAGTGTCCCTGGGCAGGACAGGGAAAAGGGTCACACATTGATGCTGCTGGCCTTTATGCTCAAATATCTTTCATCAGCTATTGTAACAAGAAGGAACATGAGTTCTGAAGTGGTAGCACTTAAAAAAAGCTCTGTATTATAGAATAGTTTTATACTACAGAAAGTTTGGGCAGACAGTAGAGTTTCCTTATACTTCACCCTGACTTTGCCCTATTACCAACATTTTACATTATTAGCACTTATTACAATTAGTGAACTGATATTAATAGGTTATTATTAACTAAATTTCATACTTTATTCAGATGTCCTGAGTTTTTACTTACTGTCCTTTCCTCTTCCAGGATCCCATCCAGGAGCCTGTGCCCATGTGTCCTGGGGTCCTCTGGGCTGCGACAGTCTCAGACTTTCCCTGTTTTTGTTGACAGTGGTGAGGCAACTTGGTCAGGCATCTTGTAGAATGCTCCTCCATTGGGATTTGTCTGATGTTTCTTTCATGATAAGGCTTGGATTGGGGTTTTGGCTTTTGGGAAAAGGTTCACGGAGGTAAAGTCACGTTTTTGTCACGTCTTATTAGGGGTTTGTGGCTTTTCTCATGAAGTATGTTTTATCACGAAGATGTTGACCTTAGTCACTTTGAAAGGTTGGGTTTGGCAGGTTCATCTACTATAAATTAACCCTTTATCCTTCTTTCCATGTTGTAGTCCTTGGAAGCGAGTCACTCTGAGCTGCCTCATTTTTTAAGTGGGTGGAGTCTCTTCATATATGTTCAGGCTTCTTCTGTACACAAGATTGTTTCTTCTCATTTATTCATTCAATCATTTATTTATATCAATATGAACTCACTGATAGTTACTTTATACTTTGGGTTATAAAATCCATCCTACTTTATTTTGTTGCTCACCTTGTTCCAGTGTTGAACAGTGGGTAGTGGCTCCTGCGTCCCTCAGACACATCTCCACAGTTGGGTCTTTTGGTGAGCACTTCCTTCCTGTCTGGCACTACCTGATACTACAGGTGCAGCGGGTATATTTTTTCAGTCATAGAATCAAGAATCAGGCATTTCTCCCAAGAAATGGCTAGTTCCTTTTGTTGGGGAGTGGTAGTAGAAGCCAAGATCTGGACACTAGCTGTGCTTGCTTGAGCATTAGATGTTGAGAAAATGATTCTTTTTTTTTTTTTTTTTTTAAGATACAGTTTCACTCTGATACACAGGCTACAGTGCTATGGCATCAGTCTAGTTTACAACTACCTCACACTGAACTCAAGTGATCCTCCTTCCTCAGCCTTCTGAGTAGCTGGGACTACAAGTGCCTGCTATAATGACTGCATAGTTTATTTTTAAATTTTTCTTATTTTTTTTTTGATGCAGAGTCTTACTATGTTGCCCTGGGTAGAGTACCATGGCGTCACAACTCACAGCAACCTCACACTCCTGGGCTTAAGTGATTCTTTCGCCTCAGCCTCCCAAGTAGCTAGGCCTACAGGTGCCCACCACGAGGCATGGCTATTTCTTGTTGCAGTTGTCATTGTTGTTTAGCTGGCTCAGGCCAGGTTTGAACCCACAATACTAGGTGTATGTGGCTGGCACCATAACCACTGTGCTACAGACCCTGAGCCTGAATAGTTTTTCTATTTTATTTATTTTGCAGTTTTTGACCGGGGCTGGGTTTGAACTCACCACCTCTGGCATATGTGGCTGGTTCCCTACTCCTTTGACCCACAGGCACTGCCCTAGTTTTTCTATTTTAATAGAGATAGGATCTTACTCTTGCTCCGGCTGGTCTGGCAATCCTGGGGTCCAGGGATCCTCCCACCTTGGCCTCCCAGAGCACTGGGATTACATGTATGAGCCATTGTGCCTGGCTGAGAGAGGGATTGCTCATCTATAAGAGCAGATTCCACCTAAGTTCATAAGGTCTTATTATTTGCCTGCTTTGTTGGGCATGAGCAGACTTTGAGGGCACAGATGGGTCAGAAATTAATCACAAACCTCTTTAGAAGGGACTTTGAGAGTGGTTAAAGTAAAAGCCACTAGAGGAAGTGTCATTTAGCTCAGATTCTGAAACACAGGTCCTGCTACATCTGTTGTCCTTGTGGAGAACAGGGCCTGTGTTCTGGCCTCCCATTCCCTAAAGATCAGGGGACAGGCCAGTGGACAGAGAGCAGATTTTTGTCATACTGATTAAGGGCGAGGGGCCGCGCTCCCTCAGGTCTGTTGAGACTCAGGCAGATCTCAGTGGGCAGCAGGGTCCAGCCTGGGGAGAACCCTTGCTGAGAAGGAAAGGTTCTTCCATCACCCATGGCAGGAGATTTTTGGGACTTTGTCAATAGATGCCAACATCATTTGTGGGATCCCATGTGCTCTGAAGACCAGTGGGGGGAGAAAGGTCCTGTCCTTGATGGGGCTGGTGACTTGAGTGATATTTGTGGCAAGAACAGGGCTGGTCTCTTTGCACCAGTCTCAGATGGGAGGGAGGGACTCTGCCTCAGTAATAGCCTGGCAATCTCAGGTGCTATTCAGGTTGGCGAAGGCCCTTGGAGTCATGCCATGACCTTAAAAGTCCTCCCCAGAGCCTGAAACCCTGGGGAAACATTTCTTCAGTTATTTCCTGGTTTATTCTATTGCATTTGGGAAGTAATTGCCTTTCTTGTTTTCTGACATTTTTTGTCTCATCCTCAGGGCACAAATGTCTTTCTTACTCTGCTTATCTATTTGCCAGGTTTAATGGCATTTCTTTCCGTGCACTTGCCTTGCCCCAACTTGCCGTGTGTGTGTGCACAAATCTTCATGTATATACATTTACCTTTTATTTCCACTGTGGTTCAGATTCTACAGCACAGAAGTGAGTTGGCTGAGGAATTAGGGGTTGTCTACCCTCAGGTGCCTCCTATCCCCAAGGACAGTTTTATTTTTAAAGGAAAATTAGGAAAATGTGGTGGCACGAGGGGGAACCCCTGAATTCTGTTCCAGTAGTGAAGCCAGCACGTTAGTAGTGGAGGAGGTGTCTCCTACAAGAGGGTCTTGGGGTGAAAGAGGACATTTGTTCTGCCCCTGTCATGGCTACACTGGGCACAGGCACAGGAGGGCCTCCTGCACTAAGCCCAGAGCCTCCCCGAAGTGGGTGCAAATCCCACTGTGTGACCCCCTCACAGGCTCAGGTAAGGTGAGCCATTTTTCCAGCATCACTCAGGTAATAAGTAAAAAGAGATTCAGGCCTAAATCTGTCTAATTCTAAAGCTCAGACTTTTTCAGGACAGTTGACTAAGGCAGGGCCATACTTGGGGGGGCTTCAGGGTCAGGAAGTTTCAGGATGTTTCTGAATGGGAGAAGTAGCCCCCTTGCTGTGACCATCTCAGCTGTGTTGTGGGGAGGAGAACTTGTTAATGGGGAGGGTGTCCTGGTTGGCGGGTCAGGTACTTGTCTCCCGACATGGTGTCCTGTATTCTAATAATCTCTATATAATAATATTATGTATCATAATAATATTATAATTCCACTTAATATGTTTAATATGATAAAAGTCTTTATTGTAACCTTGACATTTTACTTTATATATCATTCTTGACTTAATTTCTGTCACCAAGAGTGAATCACTAGGACACTATGATTGAACATAGTAAAACTTTAAAGTCTTTAAACCTGAAGTACTGAGGAATTTGAAAGTATCAAGTGTCTTGGGGGAATTAGTCAGTGCCTGTGTATACAGAGGCCATAGGTAATAACTGAGGGGTGCAGGAGCCGGGCAGCTGATATTTACCAGGATATGGGCGTGGAAGCTACATAAGGGGTCAAGAGCAGGGGATGGGCAATGGACACCTACTCAGTGTCTATCAAAAGAGGTAAAAATCACCCCATTTTTATAGATGAGGAAACTGGGGTTTAAAGAAGTTAAATAGTGTGCCTAAGGTCCAACAGCTAATATATGGCAAATCTGGGACCTGAACTTGGTTGTTCAGGTGCCAGAGCCTGGTCTGTTTCTGAATGGCCTCTCAGGAAACGTGAACTAACTTCCCACCAGAAACTCAGCACCTCTTCTCTTCTCTAAGTGATTTCTGTTTTCTTTCAATCCAGGAGCAACTGTGGGCCTTCTGGGCAATTCTGAACATTGCCACCAAGTGGTGACATTGTCTGCCTATGGGTGGGCCTGTCTCTCCTGGGAAGAATGACAGCCAGGGAGGTGGCAGGAGCTGCCCTGTGGTGTGTGGCACTGTGCTGGGTGGTTTTGTCCTTATTTATTTAGTCCTCTCATCAATCCTGCATGGAGCTATTATCGCATCATACAGCTGAGGCTACTGAGGATCTGCCTGATTACACAGCTTAGTAATAGAAGCAGAGATAGAATCAGTGTCCAACTGGAGCTCAAGTCCTTCTCCAAGCATGCTGGTCTCCCCAAGGAGATGTCACTCTGTGTCCTCAAAGATACAGTTTTGTGGGGAGGTCACTGGGGAACTTACTTGGCTGGTCAAATGAGGGAGGAGGGTAAGGAGTGACCACACTTAGTTTTGGTTAGGAAGGGAGGAATTAGAGTTCAATGTGGAAATCAAATATGGTTAAAAGTACTCTATAAATCCCTTAGGGTGCTGTCGTATTGGAGACGGACACACCATCCCTCAGCAAGTCTTGCTTCCTACTTTTGAAGAGATGGCCTTTTCTCTATGATGAAATAAACACCTGGCTGGTGTTTGGGGGTCATGTTCTGGGATAGATGGTGTCCTGCATATTCAAACATGAGATTCGCCTGCAGACCAGGGTGCACTGGAGCCAGCTGGAGTGGGCTTGGGAGGGCTGGTTCTGTGCATCTCCTCCAGGCTCTGTGCTCAGTGTCATGATGTTGGTAGTTTGAAATCAGGTGTAGTGAAGTATTTATGCTCCAGGAATTGGCAAATGCTGGAAACTAGGGCTCTTTCCTCTGAAATACTTGGCCTTGAAACAGATGCCAGCACATCAGTGGCACCCAGAAAGGTAGTGGGAGCAGAGAGATTGAGATGGACCATGGGAACCATGGATATGCAAATTCCATCTCATTCTCCAAGGCTTTCAGTATTTGAAGAGAACAGATTCTACTAGGATGGCCATTTTTTCTCTCTCATGTTTTGTGGCTGAAGGCAAATTACTGAGATTGGAGAGTCCCACCTGCATGTGATGTGCCTCCCCAGGAAAGCAGTTGGGCTGACTCTGGGCTTTGTCTTTGGGCTCCACCTTGTAATGGATCCTGCCTGTGTCCTAAGGAGGTGGGGCACCCAACAGCACCATGTGGGCTGAGGTGTTATCTGTGCCAGGATAGCACATATATATATGATCACTTGGGGCTATCTGTGGGTAACTAGGAGAGTGGCGTTATCTGTCATTTTCCTGGAGAACATGTGGCCTGAGTATGGGCCAGCGCGTTTTTCAGAAGAGGAGGGGCTGAGTGCAGTTGTGCTGTGTGTGAAGCCACTTCTGGGCTCAGTGACAGCAGCAGATGGCAACTGGACAGGAAGGAAGGACCTTGCCAGTGTTGAGGCTCAGGTGTACTCAGCAATTATTTGCTGAATGGAAAGTAGTGCAGGCTGCCACCTGAAGTTCAGCTGAAATCTGCTTGTCTTGTACCTGAGCACTCTGGACATCCCAGTCTTCTCAGATAACTTGTTGACAGCTGTGAGAGTCCGGATCCCCCACCTCCATCAGGTGGGGCAGGGCTGGCTCCCCAGGGGCCATGTGAGCTGCACACAGTCAGCAGGCATTTGATGGGGAATGGCAGGGAAGGTCTTACTCCAAGGACTGGGAGCAGGTGGGTAGGCTGGGGGCTGACCTGATGTCCTTGTGAGGTCCATAAAGGACTCGGTGGGCCCCATAAATGGGGTGTAGCTTTCCCAGTGAACAGCCCTGCTGGGCTCTCCCTTCCATCTGCACCCAATTAGGAGGGGCCTTAATGGCCTGTGGGCACGTTCTGGGGCCAATGGGGACTGTGGAACTCACACTCTTCCCCGTGGGGTGCAAGGTAGTTCAAGGTGGTTCAAGGTTGTATCGGATGATGTGGTCTTTCCTCCCTGCTCTACAGAGGAGAGATGCTGAGGACTGGAGAGACAGGACCTATGAGGGCAATTTGGGGACAAAGGAAGGCCTGCAGAAGGGGCTTATCAGGGTTTTGCAGAGACAAAGACCAGTTAGACACACATGTGGTAGTTGCACATGACCTATGCACTTCCTTCTGCATAATTTCGGTCATTGCTAGATTAATTACAATAGCTAATATACTGCAAATACTATGCAAATGATTGTTAAGCTGTGTTTTAAAAATTTGTATTGTTTTATTGTTATTTTTTATCTGTTTAAAAATTAAATCATAGCTGTGTACATTAATACCATCATGGGGTACAGTGTGCTGTTTTTATATACAATTTGAAATATTTTCATCAAACATGTTAACATAGCCTTCATGTCATTTTCTTAGTTGTTATGTGAACACATTTATATCCTACATTTAGAAAGATTCACCTGTACCCTTATAAGATGAACCATAGGCGTGATCCCACCAATCACCTTCCCACCCATCCTCCCCCCTCCCCTCCCCTCCCTCTCCCCTTCCCTGTATTCTTGGGCTATAATTGGGTTATAGCTTTATGAAAGCTATAAGTTAGTTTCATAGTAGGGCTGAGTACATTGGATACTTTTTCATTCTTGAGATACTTTGCTAAGAAGAATATTTTTCGGCTCTATCCATGTAAACATGAAGGAGGTAAAATCTCCATCCTTCTTTAGGGCTGCATAGTATTCCATAGTGTACACATACCACAATTTATTGATCCATTCGTGGGTCAATGGGCACTTGGGCTTCTTCCATGACCTGCCAATTGTGAATTTGGCTGCAATGAACATTCTGGTACAAATATCTTTGTTGTAGTGTGATATTTGGTCTTCTGGATATATACCTAGTAGAGGAATTGTAGGATCAAATGGCAGGTCTATTTTTGGTATTTTTTATCTTTCTGAATATTTTCGATTCATAGTTGGTTGAATCCAATGATGGGAATTCTGGGGCTAGGGAGGGCTAACTGCATGTGAATAGGTAGGAAAGGATTAACAATGCAACAGTAGTAAGTTCACATGAGTACGGAGGCTGATCCACTGTCTGCAAGCTGGAGACCCAGGGAGGCTGGTGGGGTAATGCAGTCTGTGTCTGGGACCTGGGAACGTGTGGGACCACTAGTGTGAGTCCCAGCATCAAGGGCCTAAGAACTTGGAGGGCTGATGTCTGAGAACAGGAAAAGAGAGATGTCCTGGCTCTAGAAGAGAGCATGAAATCACATTTCCCTGACTTTATGTTTTACCCAGACCTTCCATGGACAGGATGATGCTTGTTAGTGAGGACAGACCTTCTTTACTCAGTCTGCTGGTTCGCACATAAACCTCTCCAGAAACAGTCTCATAGACATCCCCACCAGCAATGTTTTATCAGCTGTCTGTACCTCTCTTAGCCTGGTCTCAATGACACCCAAAGCCGGCTGTCACAGGATCTGACTGATGGGACTGGGTTGTGAGTGTCACTGACACACTGAGGTTGAGCAGGAGCCCTGTGTGGGAGCCAGGTGGGATGAGCCTGCTCTCCACAGGGGTGTTTTCCAGCCCCTGAGGTTGGGCAGGAGCCCTGTGTGGGAGCCAGGCAGGGTGTGTCTGCTCTCCACAGGGGTGTTCTCCAGCCCCAGAAGGTAATGTGAGCCTCCCAGGGAGGTGGCAACCATACCTAGGGATCGCTGCCAGCAGCTCACAGAAGTGAGGGTCCCTAGCACTACTGGAAGACCAACCCAAGCTCCGCAGGTCAGCAACCTTTGCGTGTGTGGGCTGGGCTCAAAGTTCAGTCAGTCCTGTTTGTACCTGGGTACATGGGTGTGATGGCTGTGGTTGGCCCAGGTCCCTTGCTCAGATGCAGCCAGGTAGGGGTGGGGGCAGGTGAGGGGGTGAGATGCTGCTGGGACAGGGCTGGCTCCCTCCCCCAGTGTGGCTGCTAAAGGTCTGAAGCCAAGTTAGTGGAGGAGGAGGCAGACATCAAGGAGAGTGATGGCTAAGGGTGTGTTTAGAGAAGCTTAAGTTAAAATCATACTTAATGGTAAAAAACTGAAAGTTTTTTCTCTAATGCTGGAAACAATAAATATTCTATTCACCACTCCTATGCAACATTGTGCCTTATGGCCTATCTAATACATTAAGGCTAGAAAAAGATATAAAATTATACAGTTTGGAAGGTGGAGAAAATCTCATCATTATCTATAGATGACAGATAGCCTGTGTTAGAAATCTTCTGGAACTAATAAGTGTGTTTAGCCAGATTTCATGACAGAAGACCAACAGGAAGCAATGGATCATCCCTCCATATACTGGTGAAGGGCAGCATGGGTGCCAGGTTACAAAATTCGGGCTGGAGACTTTGGAAGTCCATTGTGGTTTTTGAAGGAGTCAGCAGAGAGGGAAACCAGTCAATCCAGGTCTGCAAAAAGGCCCAGAATGTAGGGCAGGGCACTGGTGGCTGCGGCCCAGTTAGGCTTGCAGCAATGATGGTGGACTTGTGTGTTCACCTCCAGTCTCTCCTCCATCCCTCTTACTATTCAGTGTAAATTGAAAATGTAAATCATTTCTTTATTCATTTGGGGGCACTTCCCCCACAGATTGGAGATTAGTTAATAATATCACTGCTGACTGTAGTTAATATAGCTCAGTGTCCCTGGAAAGTTTCCTGTGGACTCCCTGCCCACGAGCAAAACTGAGCTTCTGGAATCCTGTAGGGGATGGAGGTGAGTTCAAACCATGTCCTGCATAATACATAGAGACAACTCTGCTTCCTGACTCATCCAGAGGATGATGATTGTTAGGTCTAGGCTAAAGTAGAAAAATACCAGTGAACTTCTGACAAATTCTTGGGGTGTAAGCCCTCAACAAAAAGGAGTAAGTCTGGTTCCTAAGAAAGATGGGAAAGTACTCATTAACTTCTTCCTTGACTAACTCCTGGGCCTGGGAAACAAACTGACTATACTCAGATTGACCTTTAAACCATGCCAGGTGGAGAGAATACTGAGACAAAGATGTATGGAGGAAAAGTACTGAAACTAAAATGTATGGGAAAGTATTAAAACAAAGAATGTATGATGTATGGTTAACTAACCACAAAATTGTGATTCTGTACATTGCTTACTTGCTGCCCCCACCCCAACACACCTGGACAGCCTGTGTGCCAACCAGGATACAAACCAAGCCTCAAGAACCTGACTCCTTAAGCACTTGTGGCTGATCTCAGAAACCCCATGTTGGGACACTGAGGCAGTTGCCAGCTGGCTCTTCAATAAAAGAACTCTGCTGTAAATTTAGCTTGTTTAGCAGTGTGGTCATTGTGGAACTCCTGGGCACTACATGATGTTCTCAGGTGCTTAGAATGCTCCTTGAGTTTGTAATCTGCATTTGAGGGGACCTGAGTTATAATTCAAACACAGTGATATGGCTAGAAGCTTTAGGTATGTGTGTATATATGTGTGTCGGTGGTGTGTGTATTTGTGTGTGTCTATAGTGTGTGTGTGGGTGTGCTCCTTTGTAGAGGGTGGGGTTGATCCTCCTATCTCAGCCTCCCAAGTAGCTGCATTTGCCTAGATCCCTCTGATCTCTAACTATTACAAGTGGAAGTACAGGCTAATCTGGGCAGATTGAAGGGAAGAAACATAAGAGACACAGTTTTGTCTGGTTTGCATTAAAAATTTGAGCAAATAGCAGGCTATTGTATTTGCATGAAGGACAAGTAAACGTGGCAGTGGTGACAAGAAGGAGAGAGAACTTGCCGTGAAGGAGGGGATAATTACCAAGCCTTTTTAGTAGGCCAAGTTAAGTTGCCTGAAACTATTCTAACTTTTCCCATACATTGAAAACCGGTTTATTGGCAGATAACACACAGCAATAGCTTCTGCTTTCATTCCTGAGACAGAATTATGCATCTTCCTTCTCCCCAAGTTCCATACAACACAAAAGAGGAAGCTGGCATGTTGGATAGAGTGTGAGGAGAGGGGAGTGTAGGACACAAGAGGGGTGCGTCCACTGGTCTGGGGCAGGGTGAGTGGTGAGGCAGGGTAGCCTGTTCCAGATGCCACCACGTGGGTGGGGGGAAGCTGAGAACAAGTGTGCTGGCTGAGGGAGCTCTGCTTCTGTGTTCTCACCAGTAAGTGCTGGAAAGAGCTGAAATTTTCCGCTTTCCTCCCTCTAAGATTGTGACAATAAAACGAATATTTGCATGTGAGGTGCTGAACAATGGATCTGAGCCCTGTGAGAATTGCTATTATCAGAAAGATGAAAAAGGAGAAATGTCAGAGAGTATGCAGAGAAAAAGGCAGTCTTATACATCATTGGTGGGAATGTTTAGTTTCTTAAAAAACTAAAAAGAGAACTATTGGCTCAGTGCCCATAGCTCAGTGGTCAGGGCGCTGGACACATATACAGAGGCTGGAAGGTTCCAACCTGGAGTGGGCCTGCTAAACAACAATGACAACTACGACCAAAAAAAAAAAAGCCGGGCATTGTGGCGAGTGCCTGTAGTCCCAGGTACTTGGGTACTGAGGCAAGAGAATTACTTAAGCCCAAGAATTTGAGGTTGCTGTGAGCTGCGATGCCACTCTACTGAGGGTGACATAGTGAGACTCAGTCTCAAAAAACCAAAAAAATAGAACTATCATATGATCCAGCAATCCCACTACTCGGTATTTATGAAATGGAACAAAAATCAGTCAAAGAGATATTTGCATTCCCGTGTTTAGGGAAGCAGTATTTATAAGACCCAAGGTACAGACTCTCCTTAGGTGCTCATCAGTGGATGAATAGATAAAGAAAATGTATATACAAGAAAACGTATATACGAATGTAATACTGTTTAGTCTTCAAAAGAATGAAATACTGTCATTTGCAGCAACATGTGTAGAACTGAAAGTCATTATGTGAAGTCAAATAAACCAGGTACAGAAAGGCAGATATCATATGTAACTACTCATACAAGTGGGAAAAGGAAAGGTTGATCCCTGGCTGAGTGTGATGGCTCACGCCTGTAATCCTAGCTCTCTGGGAGGAGGAGGCCAGAGGGTCCCTTGCATTTAGGAATTCGAGACCAGACTAAGCAAGAGTGAAACCCTGTTTCTACTAAAAATAGAAAAATTAGCCTGTAGTGGGGTGGATGCCTGTAGTTCCAGCCTACTTGGGAGGCTGAGATAGGAGGATCACTTAAGCCCAGGAGTCTGAGGTTGCTGTGAGCTAGGCTAACACCACAGCACTCTAGTCAGAGTAACAGAGTGAGACTCTGTCTCAAGAAAAAGGTAAAAAAAGAAGAGGGGATCTCATGGAGATAATGAGCAGAATGATGGTTACTGGAGGCCTGGTGTAGGAAATCAGGAGAGTTTGGGAACGGCATATAGCTTGATATAAGGAATAAGTTCTAGGCTGATAATATTTGATAACATAGGAGGATGACTATCATCAACAATAATTTATTGTATATTTCAAAATAGGTATAAGAGAATACTTGAAATGTTCTAAACAGAAAGAAATATTATATGTTTGAGATGAAATATCTCCTAGTTATCTTGATATGATCATTACAGATCATATGTATGTATGAGAATAGCACATGTACCACCTAAATATGTCACATTATTATGTATCATTAAAAGAGGAAAAAACTCCCAAAGTCATGTAATCATCTCAACAGATGCAGAAAAAGCATTTGTCAACATGTGACATTTTATCATGATCGAAACTCTAAACAAATGAGGTATCTATGGAACGTAGCTTAATAAAATAAATGCCATCTAGGATAGACCCACAGCTAACATCATATTCAATGGTAAAATGTCAAAAATGTTTTCTCTGAGATCAGAAAGAAGACAAGCCTGCCCATTTTCATCATCTCCATTTAACATAATCCTGGAAATGCTAGTCAAAACAATTAGGCAAGAAAGGTCAATAAAAAGTATTTAAATAAAAAAAGAAGTAAAATTATCCCTGCTTGCAGATGATATGTTCTTATATGTAGGAAACCCTAAAGATTTGACCAAACATGCTGGGAACTAATGAACAAATTCCGTAAAATTGTAGGATATGATACTGACATACAAAAATCAACGGCATTACTATACACTAACAATGAACTATACTCTCTCTCAATTAAGAAAACATTCCATTTACAATAGCACCAAAAGAATAAAACATGTAGGAATAAGTTAAATGAAGGCGCCCAAAGATCTGTGCACTGAAACTATAAAATATTGATGAAAAATGGAAGATGACAGGGTGGCGCCTGTGGCTCAAAGCAGTTGGGCACCGGCCCCATATACCAGAGGTGGCGAGTTCAAACCCAACCCAGACAAAAACTGTAAAAAGAAAAAAAAAGGAAGATGACAAAAATAAATGGCAAGATAATTATGTGATGATGCATTTGAGAATTAATTAATATTATTAAAATGTCAATATTACCCAAAGCCATCTACAGAATGGCTACAATGAAATCCCTATGGAAATTTCAATGAGCATTTTCACACAAATAGGAAAAACTTAACATTCATGGGGCAGTGCCTGTGGCTCAAGGAGTAGGGCGCTGGCCCCATATGCTGGAGGTGGCGGGTTCAAACCCAGCCCCAGCCAAAAATTGCAAACAAAACAAAACAAAACAAAACACATTCATATGGAATTACAAAGACTGTAAATAGCCAAAGCAATTTTGAGCAAAAAGAAGAAAGCTAGAGGCATCAGACTTCCTTTTTTTGAACTATATGACAAAGATCTAGTAATAAAAACATATGGCATATTTAGACCAGAAATAAACACATATCTGTAAGGTCAATTAATCCTTGAATAAAAACACCAAGAATACACAATGGTGGAAAGGATAGTCTCTTCAACAAATGGGGCTTGGCAAATGTGATATCCATGTGCAAAAGAATGAAGTTGGATTCATACAAAAACTAACTTGAAATGCATTATGTAGTTAAATGTAGTATGTGAAACCATAAAACTCCTAAAAGAAAACAGGAGAAAAGCTCTTTGATGATGGTTTTGGCAATGATATTTTGGATATGACATCAAAAACAGTTCTCAAAAACCAAAATGAACAACTAGCATTACATTAATACCAATTAATCTCCCTTCTTTCTGGAAATTAATTATACATATATTGGTATGATCCAACATGTCTCTGAAAATTTGTTCTTATTTCTTTACTTTTTCCCTTTTTATTCCTTAGACTAGATAATTTAAATTGACAAAACTTTAAGTTCACTGATTATTTTTCTGCCTGTTCATATCTGTTGCTGAGCCCTTTTAAGTTATTTTTTCATTTATTGTTATTATAGTCTTCAACTCTGAAATTTTTACTTGGCTTTTGGTTATAATTTCTGTCTTTACTGGTTTACAATTTCTGTACAGCAAAGGAAACTATCAACAAAGTGTATAGACAACCTACGGATTTGGAGAAAATATTTGCAAACCATTGGATAAGTGGTTAGTATCCAAAAAGTGTGAAACTCATATAATTTAGAAACCAACAAACAAAATAAATAATTTAAAAATGGGCAAAGGCCCTGAAAAGGCATTTTTTCAAAGAAGATCTACAGATAGCCAACAGGTATATGAAAAGGTCAACATCATGCATCATTAGGAAAATACAAACCCAAACCACTGTAAGCTGTTATCTCACATCTGTCAGGGTGGCTCTTATAAAAAATACAAGAGATAACAAGTGTTGGCAAAGACGTGAAGAAGAAGGCACCCTTGTATACTGTTGTTGGGCATGTGAATTGGTAGAGCTACTATGAAAAACAGCATGGAAGTTCTTCAAAAGGCTAACAATGGAACAACCAATAATCCCTCTTCTGGGTCTATTTCCAGTAAAAGTGAAATTAGCATATATCTCTAAAAGGTACTGTCCCTGTTCATTATAGCATCATTTACAATAGCAAAGATATGTAAACAACTTAGGGGTCTGTCAACAGATGAATGAATGAATGATGTATAGATATACAAGGATTTCATGCCAAGTAAAATCAGCCAGATACAGAGTAAAAAATACAACATGATCACTTATATGTGAAAACCTGTAAGAAATGATCTCCTAGAAGCAGAGAGTAGAATGATGGTTGCCAGGTGCTGGGGAGAGGTTGTTTAAAGGGTACAAATGTGCCCTGAGAAGATTAATAAGTTCTGGATATTTAATGCATAGTGTGGTGATGTAGATTAAGGTTAATCCTACTGTATTGTATGATTTACTTAACATAAACTGAGTATAGTACTTAAGGATCTAATCCACCCCCCACATTATCCTAGGTGTGATGATGGATGTCTTAACAATTAATCTGTGGTAGTCAACTCAAATCCTCACTTTGTATTCCTTGGATACTTAGCAGTTTTTCTTTGTCACTTATACCTCAAGAACACAGGAAAAACAATTTGGAAACTTGGCTGTTAACATTTCTTCTCTTTTTTCTTTCTCTTCTCTTTCTGGGAATTCATTATACATATATTGGTATGTCTGATAGTGTCCAACATGTTTCTGAAGATTTGTTTTTATTACTTCACTTTTTTCTTTCTATTCCTTAGACTAGATAATTTAAATTCACAAGTATTTAAGTTCACTGATTATTTTTTCTGCCTGTTTATATCTTTGATTGAGCCCTTCTAAGTGATTTTTTCCCATTTTTTTGTTATTACAGTCTTCAACTCTGTAATTTTTACTTGGTTCTATGTTGTAGTTCTATCTATATTGATATTCTCTACTTGGTGTTACCTTGATCTTATACTTTTCTTTAGTTCTTCATACTTGAGTTTCTTTAGTTCTCTGAATGTATATATTTATTTATTTAATTTTTAATTAAAATCATAACAATATACCTTTATGGGGCACAATGTGATGATTTGATATATAATGTGGAATGCTTAAATCATACTGATTAACATAACCTCACCTCACTTAGCTATTTTTTTGTGGTAAGAGATTTAAAATTACTCTTAGTTATTTTGAAATATGCCCTTGCATTGTGCACATTAGGTGAGATCTCATAAATCTCTTCCCTTCCCTCACCAATTGCTTTGCCCTCCTCCTCTACCTGCCCCCTTACGAGACTATATTTTTGTTTTATCATTTCTATGAGTGTGTAAGTGCATATATTTAAATTAGATGATTTAAGTCTTTGTTGAGTGGGGATTCCTTGGTGATATTTTGTATTGATTTATTTTCTTTCATTTTGTGTATGAATCACCTATTCTTGTTTCTTTGTATGTATTATAGTTTTGTGTTGACTATTGCCATTTCTAATGATACACAGATGTTTTTTGACTTATAGTGGAGTTATGTCCTGATAAACCCATTGTAAGTTAAAAATATAGTAAATTGAATAAACATTTAATACATCTAACCTACCAAACATCGTCATTTAACATAGACTGCCTTAAATGTGCTCAGAACACTTATACCAGCCTATAATTGGGCAAAATCATCTACCACAAAGCCTATTTTATGAGAAAGTATTGAATATCTTACATATCATATTGGATACAATGCTGAAAGAGAAAGAGTGTGAGGATCTGGATACTTGAAGTGTGGTTTCTATTTGATTGTGTATTAGTTTTGCATGATTGTAACATGAGAAAATTGTAAGTTGAACCACTATAAGTCGGGGATTGTCTGCATTTGTCAAGTGGCAACTCTGGAAATCTAATTATTCCCTGTGAGAGAGCTGTTGGTTGTTGGTCTTCGTTGTCATTAAAAACAAAATTTGTTTATTTACATTTCCAAAGTAATTCTGCTACACTTGTATTTTTCACTGTGTGGCTACTGAACTGTCTGCTCTGTTAGCTCAGCATCCAGGGCATGGAGGGGTGGAGGTGTCACTAAATGGCTGGAATGATAAGCCTCCCAGGATCTGCTGGGTCTCTGTGCAGTTGGCCCTGTCTGGGCTAGTCCTGCAGGCAATTGGAAAGTCTGCCTTAGACTTTACTTCCTGCTGTGCACAACTTCAAAGTCAGCCAGAGGAGAAAATGGGGCCCTCACAGCCCTTTTCCTGTGTTTGGACTTGCAGATCACCAGGAACGTGTCAGAGCTTTTCTAAGTCTGTTTAGATAGCTCTTCCCTAGTTTTTCCCCTTAAGGATTTAATTACTCTGTTGTTGCCTCTCCTGTTATTCTCGTCCTCAGATCCTGAAGGCTATAAATACTCTCTATAACTTTATCTTTATAAATGAGCCATTGAGATGACCCCACCCATCATCTTGAAAATTAAAAATACATTTAATACACCTAAGCTACCAAACATTGTTATTTAGCTTAGCCTGCCTTAAATGTGCTCAGAACACTTACACCAGTGTAATATTTAAAAACATATATATTTTACATATTACCAAGAATTGGGCAGTCGAGTTATAGAGGAGCGGGGAAGGAGGAAGGTGTAGATCATCATTGATCTGCGGACCATCATTGTGCCCTGTGCTGTCTGGTCCTCTCTCTGGACACTTCCAGGCCTCCCCCACAGTCTGCTGAAGAACCTGCAGGACTGGGCTGGACTGATGGCTCTGCTCTTTATCATAGGCTGCAAGTCAGGGAAAAGACAATTCAGAGCTTCTCTTCAACCTCCCTTTCATCAATGCCTGATTGTCCTCCCTTATCAGGAAACAGCCGCCCCATCTCTTCCCATATCTCCCCAGAGAATCTGCCCAGATCTGGATTCCATGTGAGAAGTTTCTGACTATGGAATGTGTTTAATCACTTTTTGAAATGACTTTCTGCATGACTAGGTGGAGAGGGGAATCAGGGCAATGTTGAATGTTCTCTTTTCTGGGAATCTGCAGAACAGTTTTGGCCATGAGGACAGACTGGACTCCAGGTGACTTGTTTGAGAGCACTCAGCAGGATGGGAGGCCAGAGGTAATGTCAGGTTAGGAGTCCTGAGCTGCTGTTCAGGGGACCAGCCCTTGTCCTTTTATGAGCTAGGTGGCCATTTACAGTCACAGGATCAGCCTGCCAATCCCCCATTGGGGGTGTTATGGCAGGACAGCCATCGGGGAAGCCTCAGTGGGGGTGAGGGGTGGGGGGAGAAGGTGGCACTGCCCAGCAGTTGGGATGATGTGTAGCTCCCAAGGGTAATAAGAGATAAGAGACAGGACTGAGCCTCAGCAGGTGGTGGTGAGTTGTGGCCAGAGGGAGTGTGCACTTGTCTATGAGACAGCAGGGGCTGGGCTGGCAGAAGTTTAGGGGAATCCAGGTTGAAGCCAGACAAGACCCTGTCAGCTTCTGCAGAGTTTGGCTTTGGTGTGAGTGTGCAGAGAGGATGGCTGGCAGTAGTGGTGACTGAGGGAGCCATAGGGCTGCCAGCAGAAGGTGAGTGCTGATATTTGCACAGGCAGTGATTGGGTGGGAAAGCCCCATAGGAGCTGGCATAGGATGAGGGCAGAATTTCTCTGGGCCAAGCTTAGGATATAAATGTTTAGACTTCATTTTAGAAGGAGAGAGAGGAAAAGAGTAGGGAAAGAGAGAGAGAAGAGAGTGAGAAACTGTGGGACATCCCCAAAGGAAGAAAGAAGGAACGCCCACAGTTGAGGTCAAGTGGCCAGCTGAATTTCAGTGGGGTGGGGGCAAAAAGGGAATTGCAGCTGAATTTAGGAGTTTTCCATAAAGAGAAAGAATTGACATTTCCTTTTTGACTGCTGAGTTCCTCAATGGCTGTGAAAATGGAAATCCATGGCGGGGGAGGATGTGCAGGGAGGCTGCTGTCAAGAGAAAGAGAAAGACAGAGGGGTTGCTTTGTTTTGTCCTTACTGAAAAACTACGAGTTACTGATTTTTCTGTTAATTTCCTAGAAAGGCTGACCATCCTTACAGGGAGTGTGGGTAGTTAGCAGTCTTCAGAAAAAGTTTTGTTCTTTGGCTGGTAACTTCTTACTTAGGAAATAGATAGTTAATATTTTTGAAAAATGAGAAAAGGACTTTGATTTATTAAGTGGGGTATGGACAGAGGAAAGCCCCAAACTCAGGAGGGGCCTGGCCTAGCTTTGCTTTAAAAGTGACTTCTGGGGCAGTGCTGTAAGCCCAGGACTGCAGGTAAGAATCAGGGTGGGGTGTGTGTGAGTCACACCTCAGCTCTGACTGCAGGGACCTGGTGAACATAGCTGTTTAGTTCTTTCTCTAGACTGACCGGCTGCTTCCCCAGTGGTAGCTAACTTGCTAGTCCCAACCTGGAAAAGCACCTATAAGCCTTTCTTGCTTCTTCACCTACGTTTTCTGTGCAGCCGAGCAGGCTGCAGGCAGCTTGCCATGAGGCCCGACTCATGGGACAGGCTGTGTTGCTGGGCCTCCATGTCCTACGGTTCATCAGTCTCCTCCCGAGTGAGTAGCTTGGGGGCCCCTGGGAAGGGAGAGCAATTGTGTGGGTCTGGGGTCACTGGGAGGGCTGTTCAGGTTCTAATATCTTAGAGGAACAAAAAAAAACCCAAGTTATTCTGTTAAAATCGACAAATGCAGCATATTTAGCTAGACTCCTGAGGTGAAACAGGAGGAATGAAATAGCCTGTTGGTGGCCAGGAGGCTGGGGACACAGAGCTCAGGCAGGCTTGGCTGGGTTAAGGGGACCTTCCCCCAGGACGTCAGGGGGCTTCTGCTGCATCAGCAGAGAAATCTACAGAGCCTGGGGCTGCCTAGAAAGAGGGATGCAGAGAGGGGAAGTGGGGTTGCGGTGGTGTACTCCTGGCCTGGATCTCAGAGGTGTCCTGATAGTCTCTGCCCTGTCCTGCAGAAGAGGGAGCAGAGCTAGGACTCTTTCCGTGTCAGTTTCTGGCTCTGCTGAAAAATGCCCTGCCTGCCTGGGGCTCAGCTCTGGCAGATCATGGTGGAGCAGATACCCTGGGAACAAAGCTCAGGTTTATCTTACAAGTGCTTGTGTAGTTTGCATTAAGTTTCCATTTTAAAATGTTAAGGAGAGCTCACTTTCTCAGGTGAGGTGAAGGCTGTGCCCTCTGTCATCCCATAGTCGCCTTTCCCTCCACCCTGAGGTCGTCCTGTTCAGGCTCTGGAGGACCCAAGGAAACGGTGTTCATGACAGCACTGTTCTAGGGAAAGACCTGCGAGTAAAGAGGAGGTGCCCATCAGTTTGGGATGATGGAAGACAATGAGGAGTATCTTGTACCACGGAGTATTAAGAGGTCTAACATGGCAAATATTTTGCTTACCTGGGAGGAATTTTCAGTTTTCAAGAGGCCAAACATGAAAGATTCAGGAAACTGATTACAAGGAAATCTTTATTTTATAAAAGGAAAGCAGCCTCCAATATTTAAGGGCATCTGTGCACCCACATGTTATAAGAATATGCTAAAATGTGGGAAGAACCAGTACATTGCTAAAGTGGGCAACAGGAGGGAATGCAGTGGAACCCTGTGTGGGGGAAGGAACTAGGTTCCAGGTCTGGTTCTGCCCTGCAGGAGGAGTCCACCAAAAAGTGCCCCATCCTCTGTAAAAGAAGGGGCTTGCTTGGGCTTATCACTTCTCAGCTCTCCTCTCTGTGAAGTTCCAGTATTTGGTGACTCCACTCAGAAAGCATTCTACTGTGAATGAGGCAAGGTCTCTGCTCTGCCTCGCCCACGCCATCCTGTCACATTCCTGATGCCCAACAGGGACTGACGGCTGGCGAGCCTATTCAGGGATCCTTCAGAAAGCAGGACCCTGACAGTCCCTGTGGCTACTTCCTCAGCCCCCAGGGGAGGAAGGGGGATCCTTCTCTACCTGCCCTCTGCTTTCTCTTCCTCTGCTCCTGAGAGGGATGTGGGGCCCAGTGCCCTCAGATCACCTGGGGAGGGTCATCATCTTCCACAGTGTGTGGAAACATGTTGTGGGGACTGCGCTCAGGAAGGAAGCCAGGGCTGTGCTTTCAGAAGCAGACAGGAAAACCCTTGGCTGGACCTTTTCAGTTCCTGTCTGTTTAGCAGAAAACACTAGTTAATTTCTTGATGACCCCTTTTACATTGCTGGCCCGGAGAAAGACAAACATCATTTCCACTAGAATTGTCCATGAAACTACCTTAGTAAACTTCCCCCTTTGGCGTCTGAGGTGATCTCTCAGCAAGCTCAGCTGTCCAATCTTTCTTTTTTTTTTTTTGACTGCAATGACTTTATTTTAGTGGCTTTCCAACCTCCTCAAAGGGTGTCCTTAGACAGGGCTGGCACCCAGTCAACCATCTTCACAGTGGAGTCCTAATTACTCGATTCTGTTTTGTAGATCACAAAGGTTCCTTCCAATGATCTCTTCTTCCATTTCCTCAAATCAGCTTACACATTCTGAAAGTATATCCATCGCTCTCTAACACTTTGAGGTGGCATATTCTGGTCTCCTACTTTGTGTTTGAAGCAGATCGCCTCTTTCTCTTCTCTATCATTAATCTTTTCATTATCTTCTTATTTCTCTTAGCACAGTCAGGGCGTTGACATATTGTCTTCTAGGCTTGGAGATGGGACAATGCAGGCTGGTAACAGGAAGAGGGAAATCATCCTCCTGGGAGTGGTGGGCACCCAGGCCTGACCTGCATGAAACTGTAGGTGGACTCAACACTCTCTGTCTTTGGAGGGGGGAGGCTAACCATGGATCACACACCACCTAAGGCCAGAAGCTGTTGTTAAAAAGGCCTCAGCAGAAACAGGAATGGACCGTGAATTCACAGTCTTAGGCTGACCAGCTTTGGCAGCAATCCTTGCTCACGATGCCAACGCAGATTCCTGAGCTGACGTTCTCATTTCTACTCTGTCGAGCTCTTCCGTTTTCACACTCATCTTGGACCTTTCCTGAGGTCTTACTCTCTTGGTCTCTGCCTTGAGTTTCCTTGAACATGAATGTAATCTGGCCTCCTTTGGTGTTTCAGGAATTTCGTATTTCTGTTCAGGAAAGGCATGTTCCTGAAGCCTCAGAGAAACTTGTCTTTTCTTGCCATCAGTACTCAACTTGAGTTGCTGGCACCAGTTCCTCAACGTGTCCCGACACACATCCTTAATGGGAGGCAAAACGGTTGGCAAGGGAAGATCAGGTTTTCTACATCTGGCTTTT
>CAUYQV010062870.1:0-14115 GCA_963574575.1 Galagoides demidoff
GCCTCCCAAGTAGCTGGGACCACAGGCGCCCGCCACAACGCCCGGCCATTTTTTGGTTGCAGCCATCATTGTTGTTTGGTGGGCCCGGGCTGGGGATTCAAACCCACCACCTTAGGTGTACGTGGCTGGCGCCTTAGCCGATTGAGCCACAGGCACCGAGCCTCTGTCAAGTCTATGAACTCTTTATAGGTGGAGTCTTCTGCAGTAGCAGCCTCATGGTCCCTTGGAGGAGTTCCTCTGTTTTGGTTTTTCATGTTGCCTGAACTTCTCTGTTGATTCCTCCTCATGTGTTCTTTCTTTTTCACCTCCTTGTTCTCCTTTTTCCTTTTCACTGCCTCCTTTGTTGTAAACAGAAGTCCTTGCTCTTGATTACAATATGTTGCCCTATGTCGCTAGGACACCAGATGGTATGTGGGTTTTTAGGAGACAGAAAGCATGACCAGCAACCTCTGTGGTCCTTATTCCAAATTTAGTTGCCTTTGGTGATCGTCTGATTATTTCCTCAGCATTCAGACCCTGCCAGGTTGGGATCTTAAAGCTCACAAGAATCCTTGAAGGGGTAGGTCTCACAGTGTCCCCTGACTCCAGTTTGCATGGGGTGCAGGAGTCCCTCAGACTGTCCCATGAGTGGAGTTCTGATCCTGGCAGGCAGAATTGAGATGGCTGTGCTATAAGCACCTGCTAAGACCTTCTCATGACCTTCCCACAATAGTGGCCCCCTGGCCACCAAGACCTTCTCAGTTTGGCTACCACACCAGCCACCAAACCTATTGGCAAGTCCACTCCAACTGGGTTGCTGAATATTGTTTGAGTCCACTCACTCTTCCAAGCTTTCCAGTCAATGGGCAGCTGGCCCCAATTACTGAAAACTCCAGAAAGGCTTCCTCCCATCCCAGTCTTTGTGGAGGTGGTCAGCTGATCCCAACCATTCACAATCACTTGCCTAATTCATCAGATTTCCACTGCTATGACTCATACACTGTATCCAGCTCACTCACTTCCTCACTATGCTCCCTGAGCTATGACTCTGGGTAAGGTCCCCATGCCAGGTATGGCTGGGTTCTCTCTTTTCCCAGTTGTTCTAGGAGAGCTCAGCAAAATGATCCTTCTGGTCCACCATCTTGCTCTGCCTACTGCCCAGAAGATTTTTGAGAAAGTTTCAAAACAAGTTCAATGGAAGCAGCGAAACTTTTCTAACAAATGAAGTTGGAGCAATTGGTGGTCTGTGGGGGTTTTGGGGGCAAACTTCACCCTAAACCTCTTACCTTCCACAAAAATCAACTCAAAGTGGATCACACTGAAATGTAAACACAAAACCACAAGAGCCCTAGAAAAATATAGGAGAAAATCGTTGGGATCTAGTGTTAGGTGAAGCTTTAAATAGACTTGATACCAAAATCATGATCCATAAAAGGTAAATTTGATAAACTGGACCTCATCAAAATTAAAAACTGCTCTGAAAAAAACTCTTTTAAGAACATGAAAAGTAAAACTTTCATGTTCTTAAAGGGAAAAGGTAAAACCACATAATTCAGTAGAGGACCAAAGTCTAGGATATATATATAGAACTCTCAAAGTCAACAGTAAAAAACAAACAAAATCCAGTTAAAAATGGGTAAACTATGTGAAGAGACATGGCACTATGCAGGCAAACTCTCACGTGCAGTGTCCAGCAACATTCCCTGAAGGCAGATTCCAGCCATGATGACATATCATTGTACATGGATCAGAATGGCTAAAATACAAAATATTGACAGGCTGGTCCCAGTGCAGTGATGTTTACGACTAATTGATCACAACCAACTACAGATTCCTTTGTTCCTTCTCCACTCCTACTGCTTCATTTGATTAGCCATTGTCTCCACACACACAATGGAAAACAACTTCTATTGAGATCCCACCAGCTATATAATTTGTTCCTGACATTAAGTTCCTTCTTTCTTGGCCTTTCTTAAGTGGTACCATGAATGCTTTCTTCTCCATATCCTGGAAGCAGCCATGGCCACACTTGGAGGTAGTGGTGATGAATTTAAGGTCAGTTTTCTTCACAGCCTGCCATTTTGCTTGTACCAACAAAACCTTGTGAAAGGTGAGCACTCACTTTGTTGTTCCCACCACACAACCTTTCAGCATGACAAAATCATTGATCACTTCACCATAATGAACAAAGCCACCCAGAGGATCAGTGTTCTTGGTAGACAGGTTGTAATCAGTAGACACATCGTTTTTGATCAGTTTGCCATTATTGTTCTTATTAGATACCTTGATAAGGTAGACTTGGCTGAAGTTATAGATTTTCTTGTCAATCTCTGTGTGGTGATGGTACTCTTTCTATCCAGACCATGCCATGGAGAAAGCCACATGGGCAGAATGCCATGCCCCAATACAGGCAACCTAATGCAGCCCTTGGTGGGTCTTACAAGGCAGTTTCTTGGCATGCCAGCAACTAGTCACACCTTTGGAGCCTTTGCTCTCGGTCACCCCAATGATGTCAATCATCTTATCCCACTCAAACACTTGGTTCACAGGGAACCGCTGCTCCAGCCTCTCCTGGGCCTAGTCAAGGTCTCAGCCACGGTGCCTCATTCACCTGGATCTCATCAGGTGGGCC
This sequence comes from Galagoides demidoff, assembly GCA_963574575.1. Lineage (NCBI taxonomy): Eukaryota > Metazoa > Chordata > Mammalia > Primates > Galagidae > Galagoides > Galagoides demidoff. The sequence continues at coordinate 2,612 of CAUYQV010062870.1, forward strand.
TACTTCTGGTGTAGAGGGAGCAGGTACATCTGGAAGTGGGCAGTGATGTGGATAAATTGGCAGTACTTCTTCCTGCTGCTGAGTCCTTCTCCAGCCGCTTCTTGCCATCCTCACTCTGCCATCTCTCACAGTGCTTGGTGATGGCTTTCTTGTTAGATTCAAGATGGTTCTTATAGAAGCACTTTTTGTGCTTATCACTGATATGCTCGGGAAACATGGTCTTCAAAGTCCAGAGGCCTTGAGGAGTTTCCACACAGCCCATGATGCCTACATCCACGCTGGGCAGTATGTCCACAATGGTTATAGCTTCTACAACTTTCTTCTTGTTCACCTTGAATCCAGGCCTATTGACTTTCCACATGATGTAAGTCTTGCCAGCCTTATATCCCAGGAAGACTGTGAGGTGGACAGCCTAGACAGGTCATCCTTGGGGAAGCTCTTCACTTTCCCATAATGCCTCCTGGTGCACTCCTGAGGCAAGAAACCCAGAGACTCATGTCTGGGAGCTGAGAACTTCCTGTGAAACATTGCACCATCAAATCCTGCTGGTAGAGCCACAGCATTCTTGACACAGCTGCAGGGATGGGCTGCAGGGATGGACAGCAGGCTGGAGGCTGCTAGGGTCAGGAAGGCAGGAGGACACAGTGGTGTGGGAGGGACCCTGCCTGAGGGTGCTGTGGGCTTAGAGGTGCCAGACTAGGGGAGGTGGGGCTGCAATTTTGCAGCTTGTTACCTGGGGGGAGATAGATGAAGGGACTAAGGAATGCCTTTGTATTACTTCTTATAGCTGCATATAAATCTAAAATTATCTCAAAAAGTTTAATTTTAGAAATGTATATGTACATAGATCACATAGTTTTAATGGACAACTGGAACAAGTAAATCCCCTTAATAGGAGGTACATGTGGGAAATAGATCTGATTTTGAAAAGGGGGCCTTGGACTTTTAGTCTGAATGCTTCTGTATGTTTAATTTTTTTACATTGAAAATACATGTTTGTCATATATTTTAAATCTAAGTGTTTATATTGGGTTAATGGAGGTTTCTCAGAGAAATTAATTTAATATGCAAAAGTATGTTCTCTGCAGGATTCATAAAGTAGAATCAAACTTTCAGTTAATATTAAGATAATGTCGGCCAACAGGGTAATGTCTGAGCACATTAAGAGCCAGCCTCAGGGTGAAACGTCATGACTATCTCCATCAAATGATGATGGGTGGCCTTTAAGAGCCTGGAGCGTGTGAAGTGGTCTTGAGGAGGGCAAAAAAGATTCCAGTCATCTCAATGAGAAAACTGCAGAACTTGTTGAACCTTCCTCATGGTTCCATCTAACTGTAGAACTCCCATGGGAGCTGCTGTCTCCACTGCCCAGCTACCTCCTCTCAAGCCTGTGGCTCTGGTGGTGTCTACTTCCCTGAGTTTGGTGACACCTGTGAAACAGGTGTCCAGCAATTGCTGAGCAAGACTGGCTATAGCATGGTGACAGTCATGTGGGAATATGCAGGGAAACAAGAGTGAAGGGTCTCCTCCACAATTCATGGTGATCATCTCTAGAAATGGCATTAAGGTATTTTTCCTTATATTTTATTGTACTGTCCAATTTTTCATTTTTTCACAATGAGGATTTAATTTTTAGCAGATGAATTTCTTGATTCATTTAGGCAAACTAGTGAAGGAACAAATAAGAAACACCAGGGTGTCCTTCTGATGGCTGACCAGGGCAGAGGAAGGGCTGCACCCTCCCTGGAGCCCCCTCCCCATCTTTCTGGTGCCCTCTCTCACACTTGGCAGTAGCCCCTGACCAGCAGTCCCTGTACAGGCTCACCCTTCATAGGAGGTAGGCAGAATCTATGTGGAGTCATATCATATATGCTGTAGCAACTTGAGGCCCAGCAGCCCCCACTTCTGCCTGGCTCTGGCTCTGGGCCACTCCTTCAGCTGTCATCCCTGCCCTGTGTGTCTTGTAGGTTATTAGTTTGCTGAATGGAGATGGTATGGGGACAGAATAACAGTGGGTTATTCCAACTCCATGTTTTTCTTCCAGAAGTGGATTTCAAATTGAATTAACATGTGAAAATCATAAATTATGTGCATTTGTTCCTTCTCATGGGCGTTAAATTGCTCCTGTAGAGACAGGTCTGCGGCCTGACTGAGTGGGAGACAGAGCACTCTCACAGCTATTAGGAAGGCCCTGTACAGTGTGAATGAGGGGCTTATAGCAACCTGGAATGGCCTGGCCCTGCAGAGAAAGAAATCCAGGACCAAAACACACCCGTTCATAAATCCACAATTAGCTAATTTTGTTACAGAGTAGACCAGATGCCTGAAGACAGCAGGGAGGCAGGGGAGCTGCATTAGTTCCTCAAGTCTGCCTATGTGGGCTGAGCGCTATGGCCATCATGGCTGTCACAGCTGTCTCACACACACGCCTGTCACAGCTGCCACACACAGTTCTCACATGGCACCCACCTGCCCAATCGTCAGCAGACATCATCCTGTTCTCCTCTCTGACTTCCCTCAGCCACCCCAAGGTTGCTGCACCCCCTTCTCAGGATTGAGCCCATAGAAGCCCTGGTCTCAAGGCTGTCCCTGTAGCCATCCCCTTGCTGCGTGGCTGTGACCCCACTCCTGGCACTTTCCACAGACCCTCTGCCTGCTGATATCCCTGGGCCACCAAGGGGCTGACACTCCAGGGAAGAAAACGTTGTGGTACATCTCACCCCTCCTGCAGAGCAGTGAGGGCAGCACCTGCCTGGTCTACTCCTTCCAGTGGCAGCCAGGCAGCTTTGGAGAAGGACCATGTCACCTGTTCTGCTAGTCTTGGCCCACTTTTGTTTGTAGCAAGCCTTGGCAAAGGAGAAGGGACACATATAAGAGGGTTCCAACAGCTGACAGGAAGCAGCACCTCTGAAGGTCTCACTTTGCAGCCTGAAGGTCACAGCTGCCGCAGGTCACTAGAGCTATATGAAGGGGCCTCCTCCCACCTCCTGCTGAGAATGTGGAAGGCTGAGGGTTTGGGCAGCAGGTGCCCATGTCTCCTCATGGCCTGTCATGGCAGAAATTCACTGGGACCTTCAGGAGACTCATGTTCCCAGACAGAGAAAAGTCTGGAAAGCACCTCCTTCCTACCACATGCTCCATGGAGCTCCATGTGTGGCCTTCGGGGTGAGCCATTCCTGGTTAGCAAATGGCCTGGTGGCCCCAACCAGTGGGGTAAACCTGGAGACGCCAAGAGCCAGGACCCCAAGTCTGTCCCACTAGGCGCTCAGTTGATGCTCATGTGTTGAGTAAGAAAATTCAGACATCTGTGAATAGTGGCAAGAGATGAAAGAAACAAAAATAAGAAAGGAAAACCCAGAGGGGTACACCCAACAGCAGAGGGACCACTGGAGATGGGACCCCACCCCACCCCCATGGCCAGCAAGGGGCACAGCCACATCTGCACAGGACAGATAATAGTGAGGAGTGGCCTAACCCCACACAAGAGTCTGGGTGGCAGCCACCAGCCAGCTTGTGGTAGAGCACATGGGCCCTGACCCTGGAACCCTTCAAAAGAGCTATCCAGGCGAGGCTAAGGCCATGGCCACAGGATTTGTAAGTCTGCAGGGAGAGGCCATTGCAAGGCCTGGGTCCTGTGTGCATCCCCAGCAAATCCCCATCCCAGGAGCTGTGCAGCAGGGTCATGTCCCGGCCACTCAGCTGCTTCTGGTCAGCAATTCCTGCTCCCCCTCTGGCTCAGTGGCTTCTAATCTACTTTCTGTTTCTAGGAATTTGCCTCCTCTGGAGATTAGGTAAGTGGCATCATTCTGTCTCAGGAGGAGCACACATGTCACGTTCTGTGGTCTTTGCTGCCTCATCCAACTGCACATCCCACGATGGCTCTGGGCGGGCGTGGAGACCCCACCCTGGTGCCTCTGCAGAGCACACTGTGCCGGTGGCTGCTTCCCCTGTGGGGACACTTTCAGTTGCTTCCACTATCTGGCAATTGCAAAAAGAGCATGTAAGTAGGGTTACACACAGGTGTCAGGCTGGCTGTCGGTAGGCCCTACTAGGGCTCTGTTGCATGTGCCTAGGTGGGGGCCGTTTCCCCACAGCAGCTTCATGGGTGAGAATCGGTATCTCGGTGCTATGTTTAGTCTACACTTCCCTCAGTGTGTGTGAACTTGCCCCCATGTGTTTGCAGGCCATTTTTTACCTTTTTTGTGAATTGCTTGATCACATTTTTCCCCATTTCTCTGTGGGGTTTGGGTCCTTTGCCCATTGATTTTTAAGAGTTCTCTCTATATTAGTTTTTCTCCTCATAGTTTTCAGGTCTCTTTCTATTTTTGCACATTTAATAGTATCAACATATCTAACTCCATAAAACAGCTTTTTCTATTATTGGGATTGAAGTGATAAATCATCTTTAGAAAGAAAACATCTTCATACTGTTGGGTGATCCTATCCAAGAGCAGGGGACTTGCTCAAGTCTATTTTCATGTTTACATAGTGCTTTAAAATTTTTCTCATGAAAATTGTAATATTCCTTGTGAAATATATTCCTGGATTTTTTTTTTTTTGCTATTGTAAGTAGACTTTTTCCACCATCATGTCCTCTATTATTTGTATATAGGAAGGCTATTGATTTTGCAGCCTTATACTTTACAAATTCTTTTTTTCAGTAAAGAAGTTTTATCATTGATTCTCTGATCTTATCTCCAAAGACAGATTTTACCTCTTCCTTACCCATTCTGTGTACCTGAATTAAGGCTTCTTATGTAAAGTTAAGTAGTATCAGAGACTGTGGGTATCCTTTTCTTCTTCCTAATTTTAGTGGAAATACCTCTAGTGTTTCTCCACTAAATAAGAGAGTGGCTTTAGAACTTAACACAACAGTTGATTGTCTTAATAAAATGCCCCTTAGTTCCCTGAGTGTGTCTCAGAGGCTTTTTTGGCACCTATGGAGATAACCATCTTAGAGTTATTGTTATGATGTATGATGTTAATGGATTTCCTATTGTTCAATCCCCTACACATTCCTGGAATAAGTTCCACTTTGTCATACTATATTTTGTTCTTGAAGAGGCATTGGTGTCTGTTAAATAATATTTTGCTTAGAATTTTTGCATTGGTATATATGAGTCATATTGGACTATAGTTTTTTTCTTTGTACTAATTATGTTTGGTTTAAATACAGTAGAGCCTCCCAACACTGACCACCTTCTTAAGTTGACATAATTTGCATAGGCTGGACATGCACCACATGAGTGTATCATTAGAGTAGGCCTGGTTCTCTATATTGACCCCTCCATATGTTGACCAGTTTGTTACAGTCCTTTGGGTTGTCAACTTACAGAGGTTCTGCTGTGTATATATATATATGTATATATGAAAAGCCCTGTCACATGCTGTAATTATTTTCCTAATTTCTTCTTCTTTCTAAGAAGTTAGGATATACTTTACTATGGTAAATACACTATGCTGGTAGCCTAGTAGAGATCCCAGAAAACGTGTATTCGTTGGAACAGGCCAAGTTCTTTTTCTTTACTTTACAGTCTTTGTGGCCAGTAATCTCCAAAGGATAGACAACATCAGGGAATAGTTACTGGAGGCAGTACACACAGAAGTATGGGAAAGATGATAAAAAGAATCAAGAGGAAAAGTAGGTTTGAGGGGATAAGAAAATCTAGGCAAAGTTTGAAGGAAGCAAACGTTCATGTAAATATTGTAACATAAAGCTAAAATAAGATGATGGGAGAAATTTGGTTTAAAAAGAAGAGGGAGGCCAGGCATGGTGGCGCCTGCCTGTAATCTTAACACTCTGGGAAGCTGAGGCAGGAAGATCATTTGAGATCAGGAGTTCAGATCAGCCTGAGCAAGAGCAAGACCCTGACCCTTCTCTACTAAAAATAGAAAAAAAATGAACTAGGAGTGATAGTGTGTGCCTGTAGTCCCAGCTACTTGGGAGACTGAATCAGGAAGATTGCTTCAGCCCAGGACTTTAGGGTTGCAGTGACCTATGAGGACACCAATGTACTCTACTAGGGGCAACAGAGACTCTTATCTAAAATAGGAGGAGGAGGGAAAACTTTGGTAAGATAATAAAAGTATTCCTCATTAGTATAGTGGTGAGTAAAAAAAAAAAAAAAATATATATATATATGTATAAAATAAAAGTATGAAAAATAGAAGTAAAAGGTATGTTTTATTTGTTTCTTTAAAAAAGTATGATTGGCTTGGCGCCTGTAGATCAAGTGGCTAAGGCGCCAACTGCATATACCAGAGCTGGTGGTTTGAATACAGCCCGGGCCTGCCAAACAACAATGACAACTACAACCAAAAAATAGCCGGGCATTGTGGCAGGCGCCTGTAGTCCCAGCTACTTGGGAGGCTGAGTCAAGAGAATCGTTTAAGCCCAGGAGTTAGAGGTTGCTGTCAGCTGTGTTGCAATGGTACTCTCTCTACCCAGGGCAATGTGGAGGCTCTGTCTGAAAAAATAAATAAAAATAAAGAAGTGATATAAAATGAGTGTTAGACATCCCTTAGTTGAGAGTAAAGACAGTTAAACATGAGATATTTGAGGATTAACCACCAGCCAGTAAGAAAAGGGCAATTTTTGCCTTCCATTAGCCATGAACTCTGAGTAGATTTATTTGAATGTCAGTAGCCAAGAGCAAATCATCACATTAGTTGGGTTCTTACAAAAACTATTAAAAGTTTCAGCCTTTTTCTCCTAATAACTTTAAAGTGTAATTTTATCAATGAAAGCGTAAGTGTACTTGCCTTTTTTTAATCCTCCCATTGAAAGTTTTAAGGTGATTTAGGCCATTTTTACTGTTAGTGATTTCCTTTATTTATTTAATTTCAGATTAATATGTAGGTACAGATAATTAGGTTATACTGCTTGCATATCTGAAAGTTCAGGTTGTAGTGAGCCCTTCATCTAGGGTGTGTGCTGTATACCCCTAAGTTGTGCACATTAGATGAGAGCTTTGTTAGTGATTTTGAATTAAGGTTATGTATAAAATAACAGTATTGCTCTAGGCAAGAAAGAGCCCACATTTTTACTGCTCACTTATCAAACACATAAACTCTTAAACATAGTTTTCATTTAGTGGGAATTAAAGTACTTAAGTATAAGTGATAGGAAGAATCTTCCTTTTTGAAAGAATCCAAAATTGGTGCTGCTTATTATTGCCTTTGTGTAATGCCTGTGAGAGTTATTTAAATTAATTGAGAATTATTGTGTGAGAAAATATCCTATTTTTCTGTTTTTAAATTAGATTTTACATGTTTATAATATAATTTACAGCTTTAAAAAACTGTGCTTATACATTTTCTTAATATCTTGGTATCTAATGATTTTATGTTTTAATGTTTCAGATTATCCTTTAGTAAAAATGGAGTCGTTAGAATAGATGGTTTCTCTTCTCCTGACCAATATGATGATGAAGCTATGAGTTTATGGACACATGAAAATTATGAAGATGATGAACTCGACATAGAAACTTCTAAATATATTTTGGATATAATAGGTGATAAATTCTGTCAGTTAGTAACATCTGAAAAAACAGCTTTGTCCTGGGTAAAAAAGGATGGTAAGGAAGTTAAATATAACATGAACTTTACAAATTTCATTTTAAGAATTTCTCTTTGAATTATGTTTAATTTGGGAAAGAAGTCCTTAAACTTGTCTAATCTTACTGATTTTTAATTGTGATAATGGTACCTTTTATGCACAAATGAACTTGTGTGTACAACAAATAGGTTCCTATTGAGGTTGAATTGCGTAGATTAACCATTGATGAAATCACCATAACATTTTCGTATTTGGAATTTCTGACATTACAACACAAATTAGAGTATTAAAACCACTTGGATGCAAAATGTGAAATTTCAACATTTGACATAAAAAGATATAGTCCATCCCATTATTGATACTTGAATCTTAGGTTTACTCTTTGTTTAACTGCTCATTTACTGCTTGTGACCTTTAGCAAATAACCTCCATGAATATTAGGCAGGTTTGTGAAATAGGAAAGATAATAGCTTCATAAATTTGTTTAGAAAATAGTTGCTATTAATTGGTTTTACTTATATAAAGGACTTAATAGTACCTAACATAATTGATGCTCTAAATATTAGCTTCTTCACCTTCCCTTTCCTAAAATCAGTTGTTTGCCCCCCAGGGAACATCTGGTAATGTCCTAAGACATTTTTGGTTGCTTAATTGAAGAGAGTGGGGTGTGCTGCTAGCATCTAATAGGTGGAGGCCATAGAGTCCCCTAAATGCCCTACGGTGCACAGGATAATCCCCTATAACAAAAATTTTCAACCCTAAATGTAAAAAGTACCAAAATTGAAAAACTCTGCCTTAGATGTAAGCCATATTTATTTTTCACTTAGAATAATTTGTGAGTCTTCTGAAAAGAATTCTGCTAAGTCTTTAGTTAATATAGCCTTAAAAGTTCTTGGTTTTGCCTTTACATTTTTATTTGTGCTAAAGAGCATATTTGCCTTTAAATTTTTGTTTTTTCTGTATCTTAGCCAAAATTGCCTGGAAAAGAGCAGTAAGAGGAGTCCGAGAGATGTGTGATGCATGTGAAGCAACATTGTTTAACATTCACTGGGTCTGCCAAAAATGTGGATTTGTGGTCTGCTTAGATTGTTACAAGGCAAAGGAAAGAAAGAGTTCCAGAGGTTGGTCAATAAGTTTATATGAATTGAAGGTTTTTTATAATGTTTCTTTGGATCATTAAATGTGTTTTTCCCCCCTATCTTTCTTTCTTATGAATATATTGTTAAAATTTTGTGAAGTTTGTTTTTAAGAGGAGTAATCACCAGTTTATTAATTGCTCTATTTTCTAAAATCAGACTGCACCTACATCTTTTAGACTAATGAGTATATCCACCCTCTCATTTCAGGCAGAAAATTTTTTAATGTAGCCCAAAATTTAGGGTTAGGGCTTGTTACTTTAAGATTACAATGGATGGAAGTATTTCGGATTGCATGTGAAAACCCCACACTGTACCCCAGAATTGCATTAATGTACATAGTTACTATTCAATAAAAAAAAAAAAGATTACAATGTAATGTTTTTGGTTTTTTTTCCCCCCTGCTTTTTTGTGTGTTTGTTTTTTGAGACAGAGTCTCACTTTGTTGCCCCAGTGGCATCACAGCTTACAGCAACCTCAAACTCTTAGGCTTAAGCGATTCTCTTGCCTCGCCTCCCAAGTAGCTAGGACTACAGGCGCCTGCCACAAAGCCCTGTTATTTTTTGCTTGTTGTTTGTCAGGCCCAGGCTGGGTTCAAACCTGCCAGATCTGGTGTATGTGGCTGGTGCCCTAGCCACTGAGCTACAGGTGCTGAGTCTAAGATTGCTATGTGTAGGAGCCTGAAGTTCTAGAAACTGTTAATTACCCAGTCATAAGTCATAATTGAATACTTCATAGTATAAATTTACTTTTCTAAATGTTGGTCACCGTTTCTCTCTCAGTTCTCAGAGAATTAAAAAGAAATCTTTATAATTTTAAACAGCCTTTGAAGCATTTCCTCCCTCCCTGTCTCTCTCTGTTGCCTTGGGTAGAGTGCTGTGGCATCATAGCTCACGGCAACCTCAAACTCTTGGGTTGAAGCAATCCTCTTGTTGGAACTTCCCGAGTAGCTGGGACTATAGGAGTGTGCTACCATGCCTGGCTAGTTTTTTTTCTATTTTAGTAGAGACAGCATCTTGCTCTTGCTCAGGCTTATCTTGAATTCCTGAGGTCAAGCAGTCTACTACCAAACCTTGGCTTTCCAGAGTACTAGGATTGCAGGCATTAACCACTGTGCTGAGCCAGAACCAATTTTTTATTTTCCAGGTAAAGAAAATGACACAAAGACAGTGTCCCACTTGTTAACATAACTGGAGATGATGCAAAGTTTTAAAAAGGGAATCACTGAGTATATTGAAAGTGTTTTAGAAATAGTTTATCTGAAGCAGTTTTATAAGTGGCTCCCTAAGACTGATATTAGGTGATTTGTTAGGCATGAAGCTCTGATGAAATGAGGGGAATTATAGTAATATTAGAAATAAATAGGCAGCGCTCATAGCTCAGTCGGTAGGATGCCAGCCACATACACCGAGGCTAACAGGTTCCAACCTGGCCCAGGCCAGCTAAAACAACAACAGCAACTGCAGCCAAAAAATAGCCAGGTGTTGTGGTGGGCGCCTGTAGTCCCAGCTACTTGGGAGGCTAACGCAAAACAAGCCCAAGAGTTGGAGGTTGCTGTGAGCTGTGACATCAGGGTACTCTACCCAGAGCAACATCTTGTGACTCTGTCTCAAAAAAAAAGAAGAAGAAGAAAGAAATACTTAGTGACAGACTGTCAGTGTCACAGAACAATGAATGTCATTTTTATTCCAGGCAGCTCTTTTTCAGAGTAGTATCATGTAGATATACCATGATTTAGCCATCAGTATCTTTTCCATTGATAGAATTACTAAAACCCTACCTTCTCTGATCCTTTTTCTTAAACATGCAGCACTTATGAATGAAACCTGGGAACATATTTGAACAGCTAAGTGTTTTGGGGCTATGCAGTAAATATGTGAAACCATAATAAGAAATGTATTAGGCAGTAAAATATCTTTAAAATCATAAAACTGTATTTTGATGTTTTCAGTTGTTAGAACTGGCTAGCTGCATTGTGATAAAACTTTATACTTTGTTTTTCCTTCACCAAATTGAAAAGGTTAATTTGAATTTATTCTGTTTTGCTGTATTGCATGTATATATCTAAGCTGCTATGAATCCTTTTTTTTTTTTTTTTTGGAGTAAGATAGAGTATTTGTAATAAACTAGTTGTGTTATTTTCATAGTACTATTAATTTTGAAAGTATAGTCTGTTAGTCACCATATTCTTTCTAGTATAACCTATGCCTTGCGTTATATTCTGTTTGATATGTGTTGATGTCACAATGTTAGTTGATGAAACTAACATTGGTGGCTCAGTGCCTGTAACTCAGTGAGTAGGGCACTGGGCATATACACCAAGGCTGGCGAGTTCAAGCCCAGCATAGGCCTGCTAAAACAACAATGACAACTGCAACCAAAAAGTAGCCAGGCATTGTGGCGGGCACCTGTGCTCCCAGCTCCCACGAGGCTGAGGCAAGAGAATCACTTAAGCCCAAGAGTTTGAAATTGCTGTGAGCTGTGACACCACAGTTCTCTACCAAGAGCGACATAATGAGACTCTCTCAAAAAAAAAAATCTAACATTGGCTAGGTTTAATACATAGTTTTATATAGTGGCAATCAATATAAGTGTTTAAAATATAAACAGTTAGAAAATATTTTCAAGTTACCCCATAGGGCTTCAGAGAGGAAAGTCAAAGTTTTGTTATTTTTTTTTTTGAGACGGAGCCTCAAGCTATCCCCCTGGGTAGAGTGCCATGGCATCACAGCTCATAGCAACCTCCAACTCCTGGGCTCAAGCGAGTCTCCTGCCTCCGCCTCCCAAGTAGCTGGGACCACAGGTGCCCG